>JAPPVO010000036.1:16911797-16935412 GCA_030407325.1 Camellia japonica | reverse complement strand
TCTCTATTTTTCGATTTCTGTGAGTCTTGGCATTATCACAGTTGCATAATAATGCACTGCATTCTCCAACTGTGCATTTTTCCTTTTTAGCTCTTTCTTCTCCTTAGCCATATTAACTACTTGTTGTTTTAACAAGCACACCTCATCTCTCCATTGCTGATTTTCTTGTACTTTACTTGTAATCTCGCATTATTGAAACTCTATCACTATTGTGCTCATGTGTACTAAGAGTCATAGTGTTATTAATAGCAATCGAAATCATTTCGATTGCCGATAACACTAGAACCCTCATTTACAGGCATAGCATGTGCCTGTGTCACTGGTACTCTCTCATTCGCCTGCATTACAGGCACTTCATGCAGGTCCCGATTCATTGATCGACAAGGTAAGGAATGACATGATTACAAAAGAAGCTACAACAAATTTTTCTCTCAAAACACTTGATGATTTTGTATCTTTGCCTCTGATCTGTGTCACTTTTTATACACTCCATTGCTCCATTACTCGATGCATATCTGATAGATCTGCTCAAATATTTTGTTTGTCCATATTTCCTGCGCTTGAAATGCTCCCAAATCCCCACAATGATTCCGACAAGACAGACGGCCCACTATTTTTGGCCGCTCACATTATTGTATCAAATGTGTTTGTTTCTTATTTTCATCTTTATTTTGATGATGTCAAAGGGGGAGAAAAAATATGATTTTGAAAATTATATGTTGCAGAGTTGTCAAATATTTTGTTAATTTTATTTTGTGTCAAATCCATACAAATATTGCCATCATCAAAAGGGGGAGATTGTTAATCATATTATTTAATTTTGATGATGTCTAAAATATATTATTTAATATACATATTATTTGACACAAAATATTATCTTTTATAAATATATATATTTGTTAAATATTATTAAATTATCTTTTTAAAATATATATTTGTTAAATATTATTTAAAAAAAATTTTCAAAAGCTTTACTATTCACTTTTTGAAAAATAGGGTTAATTACTATTCATCTTTTGACAAATCGATTAGTTTAAAATATATATTTGTTAAATATTATTTAAATAAAAATATTTTCAAAAGCTTTACTATTCACTTTTTGAAAAATAGGGTTAATTACTATTCATCTTTTGACAAATCGATTAGTTATATTATTTTGATAAAAATGATTTGATTGGTTGTATTATTTTGACAAATTTGATATTTATGGGTTGTCTTGTTTTGACAAAATTGATATGGAGTGGTAAAATATATTTAGTTTAAATCTCTACAACTTGTACAATATTTTAAAGAGAGCATATATTTTCAGATCCATCATAAATATTGTTTAAAGAGATTTTTCTATGTATGCAAATATTTGATCAGAATCATATATGCAGAATACATCGCGTGCGCTATTAAATTTTTTACATTACATTGATTATCATTTCACACTACACTACATTGATTATATCATATTATAATCAAACAAAAAAAAAGATGGAGTTATATATATGTATATATATATTATAAAACAAGATGGAAAAATTATTTGTTTGTTTGAAAGTTGTGAACTTTGTATTAAATTGTCTACAAAAATGGTGATTCCATGTTTGAAAAAAATCAGTCTTATTTTTTATTCTTATCATTTGCTGACTTTTAAAATTAAGGAGTGTGCTTATGTAAGCGATGACATCAAGAGCCTGCTTATGTAAGCCATGACATCAGGAGCGTGCTTATGTAAGCGATGACGTCAGGAGCGCGCTTATGTAAGCCATGACGTCAGCAAGGAGCGTCCAACGGGTATATTTTTGTGTATAAATAGAGGTGTTGGATGTGGAGAAGAACCAAGAACTTGAAGAGAAAAATTTTCTGTGAGCTCCAAAATTCTGAGTATTCTGCTCTTTCACTTTCAGATCTAAATCTAGCCTTTGTTCTTACACTTTCATATCTACTCTTTGTGAGAGAATTATTGTAAAGAGGGTTTAAATTACCCTTATTCTTATTCCTTATTTTTAGAGAGATTTTGTAAGAGTAAGGCTTTTATTGTTGAGTGAGGCTCTATAGATAAGAGTAAGTCCTGTGCCAAATCCACAAGTTTGGTGGTGTATTTATTCAATTGATAGTAAAGAAATTCTCAAGGAGGTTCCTTGGGGAGTGGACGTAGGCCGGCGTGCCGAACCACTATAAATCGCGGTGTTTGATTTTCTCTCCCTATCTCTCTTACATTTATATTGCTAATTATTATTCTGTTTGTTTTATATTTAAAAATTTTGAATATTGTGTTAATTTTAATACTGTGAAATTTTTTAATAACCCAATTCACCCCCCCATTCTTGGGTTGCCTATCTGGGATAAACAATTATCTTGAAGCATGGGATGGAAAACAGGAATAGATTGCGGCTTGAAGATTTTAAGAACATGTAGCATGAAAACCTAAAAACACATGAAAAACAACTTTTCTCCCCTCAAATAACAAAAGCAAGATCATAAACCACACAAGCATGATATGATAATGTAAATATCAGGAGCATGCAAAACAACTATAGCCAATCTCCCTTGCCAAACAAATCAAAGTGATCATGCGAACAAACTTTTGTAACAATAAACCAAACTCCCCCTCACTAAAAACAACCACACACACTGAAAACAGTGAATAAGAAGAAAAAGACAAAAAATAATATGTGGAGCAAGCAAGGAATTTCAGATTAGTACCTTAAACACACAAGATTATCCAAGAAGCACAATTACTAGTAAACACAATGTGCACAGTCTGTAGAAGATTTCTCATGAAAGAAAGTGATGCATTATGTGAAAAGCATAGATCCCATGATAAAAGTGTGTGTGTGACTCTTGGAGTTCGACAAACACAAGATTCAATCCTAGTAGTGATATGAAAGCTGGACCTCCGAAAGAGAATCTAAGCACAACAAAGGAAAGTCAAACCACTAGGAATCAAGGGGTATTTGGTGAGTAAAGGCGGAGGCTCCCCCTCAATCAATGAATCCTTTTTTTTTTTTTTTTTTTTTTTCTTTCTTTCTTATGCATATTTTTTCTTTCTTTTGCATATATTTTTTTTTTTTTCCTTTTTCTTTTTCTTTTGCACAATCATTGGCGGCTGACACGCTCAAGAGTATGGAAACCGAACCAGAGAAGCATGGATATATTAAGGATGGCCTGGTTGGTGACTCTGAGGTAGCCTTTTCCTCATGGCTGGACTACAAAGATAGAGGGGAAAGCCATGGAGATGCAAAAAGATGGAAGGTGGTTAAGAGACTCAACATCACCCATGATATGCTAGTATAGGTCAATTCCTCTAGAAAAGCAAAAGATACAATGCCAGAAGTCATAAAAAAAAAATAATCACTAAGCGGAAGACTCCGATATTTGCTAATCCAAGAGTGTGTACAGAATGAGACATACTAATCAAAGAACACACACTCCAAAATGAGTAATGACCAGAGAAAGCACACACATGTAACATGTAATGGATATTCTCATAATTCCAATATGCACCAAGGACATCTCAAAAAAATTTCAAGCTTGCAAAACCATACTAAGAAAATCTTTTTGGGATTTTTTTTTTTTTTTTTCTAAACAAAAGCAAGACAAAAAAAAACAAACATGCACACATTTTTTTTTTCATAAAAAAAAAACACACAGAGACCCAAAAAAACTAAAAAGAGTAAACACATTAACACAAGTCAAGTTTTCTCACCCAAATCTTTTTGGTCTTAACAAAATCAGGTCTAGCGGTCTTGGTAAATGTCATGGTGTTGTGAACACCCTCATGAATCTTGGTATTCCGCCTAGACATGAAGGTTGTCTCCTAACCCAAAAAGTATTCGAATTTCTACCCTTTTGAGACACTCTCCCATGCAACTTATAAACAAAAAGGGCGAATATGACCATGCATACCACAATGATGACAAATAAAAACAGGGTGTACCTTTTTTTCTTTTACCTTACTAACTCTAGGAAGTTTGAGAAGTCTATCCTCATGTTGAATCTTTTGTCCTCCTTTTCCTTGAGTTCTTGTATCATGAGATGTGGAAGCACTCTGTTTTTGCTCTCTCTTATCTCCAAAGCCAATGCCACTCTTGTCTGAACAGATTTGTTGAGACCCAATGATATCCTCCAAAGTCTTTGATCCTTTGTTCCAAAGACCAATGGTAACCATGGCACACTTGAGCTCTTCCTCTTTCTTGATCATTAGTTCTTCCAAAGCAACTTGTGACATCTCGAGAGATTCAATCTTTTCTTCAACATGCATGAGTTTCCTGTAGCTCATCCTCTCTGTCTCACAAGTCAACAGTTTTGCACAAAGAACTTGTTGATCATCAGCTATCTTGATGGCATTGATCCTGCCTCGGAAATCTCCTCCTTAAGTTTGACATTCTCACTTTCACATGCTTTGAGTTTCTTTGTGAGTTTGTCATTCAATTTGAATAAATTAAGAGACTCCTTATACAGCTTTTCATAGGCTTGCTCAAGCTCTTCATGATCACTCTCCGAGGATTCATCATCAGGGTATTCTCAACTGACCTCTTCGAAGACTCTGTTTGCCTTCAGTTTCGGAAGCCGCCTGAAAGCAAGGAATTGTTTATGTCCCTCTTCCTTTGATCTTCATTGTCACTATCATCTTCATCAGATTCTGATTCATCATCCCAAGTGACAGCGAGGGCTTTCTTTTTCTTCAAACGGTAGGGCATTCTTGAGCAAAGTGGCCAAAACCTTGGCATTTATACATTGGACTCTTTCAGAGTTCCCTTGTATCTTTCCTTTCTCCTTCTTGGCTATAGAATTAATTTTGAGTTTATCTTTGCCTTTAAATTTATGAGCATGAGTAGAGTCCAAAAGATTAGGATTCGTTTTCAAAAAAGATTTTTTAAATTGTTTAACAAAACATCCATAATCTTGGATCTATCTCACAGTCCTCATCAGAATCCTCACCACTTTATGAGCACTACTAAAAGCAAAATCTTTTTGTTTCTTTTTGAAATTTCTATGTGCCTCATAAGTTTGGAGATTTCCAACCAACTGATCTAGCTTGAGGTTGTCAACATCTTGAGCCTCCTCAATAGCCGTAACTTTTGGTTGGAACCGATCGGGCAAGGATCTCAAAATTTTTCCCACAACTTTGGATTCTGGTATTTTTTCACCTAAATTGAAGCTGGAATTAACAATGTCACTCAACTTCGCATAAAATTCATCAAAGGTCTCACTATCTTTCATGAAAGGTTTTCGAAACTAGATGTGAGCCTTTGAAGTTTTGAGCTTTAACAGAAGAGTGCCCTCATGAATAGTTTGTAAGATATCCCAAGCCTCTTTTGCGACTTCACAATTACAAATACGACTAAACTCTTCAGGTGTGACAGCGCAAAAGAGAGAATTGATAGCTTTACTATTCCAGCTACTATTTTGGTAATCAATTGTGTCCCACTTATCAATTGGTTTGGGGAAAGTTACTCCATCAACGGTAATCGTTGGTTCAGTCCACCCATTCATGACGGATTGCCAAACTTTTCATCAATAGATTTTAAAAAAGATCTCATCCGAGCTTTCCAAAAAGAATAATTGGATCCGTCAAGTAGGGGTGGTCGAACCATAGAATTTCCCTCACGAATTGTATCCATTATCACAAATCAAACAAGATCCGTTCTAAAATTTTTTTTTTTAAAAAAAAAAAAGAGCGTTCAAAAAGAATTTTTTTTTTTAAAAATAGAACGACCTGCTCTGATACCAATTGAAAAATCTAGAAACCCCCTAGATGTTGATTTGTGATTATGTAACAATTTTAAGCAGAATATAACAATCCCAATCAAACAATCAAGAGAAAGAGACACAAAGATTTTACGTGGAAAAACCACAATTGGACACCTTCCAATTGTGATTAAAAAACCACGGGCAACAGCCACAAGAACAATCCACTAAGAAGATTCAAAGGAATTACACAGGTATACTCTCAATTATCTAGCGAATTCACAACGCCTAATTGAACCAACCTCTATGTGCCTCTTCCAACCCTATCTTCAGCACGGAATTGTCTTTCTGATGAGCCACTCCGGATTCCACCAAAGCTTCAGGCTCGAATTCTTCAGAATCCACCAAAGCTTCAAGCTTCACGCGGTCCGCTCGAGCGTGGGTCTTCCCGCTCGAGCGGAGACTTCAAATTCCGTGATTTCATATAGGCTCCCCGCTCGGGCGTCCGTTTCCCCGATCGAGCGGGGAATCACACCATCCAGTATTTTTCAGGCAAGGCAGAGATGCTGCGAACTCGCAAACCCTGCTCGAGCGCCCATTTCCCTGCTCGAGCGGGAAGGCCAAAACTGGAAAATCTTGAAAAGTATAACATGAACGGACAGGCAAATTTGAATGCATTTTTGCATTTTGCTTCGGCTGCGAGCTGACCGGGCAGCTCGACCCCCGTAATAATCAGCGAAGTGGCAATCTTGAAAACATTAACATCACAAACTGATCTGCAAAGCACGATTCTGGTTGGATTCGCCTCTAACAACTCATAGCCTCACTGAAATAAAAATGCGAATAAAATTACAACTCAAAAGAGTTTTGTCAAACGGGGTTGCCAATAATAAAAACCTAACAGCATGGAATAAAGAACTGAAGAAAATGGGTGACACCCATATGATAGTAGCAACACTGATAACAACCATCACATTTGCAGCCGGTGGTACGATGCCTGGTGGTTATAATAGAAATAAAGGTTCAAATCAAGGAATGCCACTTCTACTAAGAGAAGTAGCTTTTTAAGTATTTGTTATTACAAATAGTATAGCCATGATATGCTCCACTTCTTCTGTCTTTCTATACGTCACTGCCTCACTTTATTATTTCAATGAAAAAGATGACGTGGATACGCTGGACAAACGCTATAGGGTGGCCTTATTTCTCGTTTTAGTTGTCGTGGCAACGATGATAGTGGCATTCATTACAGGCTCTTATGCGATGTTAGCACATTCTTTAGGCCTCGCAATTGTCGTATGTGTTGTTGGTTGCATCTAATTTGTTATTTATTAACTTCAGTGTGTTAAGTATGCATTTGCATTCATAAGGGATGTTTGTAAGGAATGGTTGACAAACATGAAGAGGTATGATAAATGATAATTGGTAAAAGAGTATAGACAAATGATATTCTGAGAACACCTAATAATTTTCCGTTTACAAGTCTCTGAGACATTTTCAGTAATCATTGAAATGAAATGGCAGTATATTTGCAGCTCTTAAATTCATCTTTCTGATTGTTTGATCCATCTCGTTTCTCATTTATTTTATTGAACTCAACTGGTTTTTTCATTACATTTTTTTTTTCTTTTTAAATAAATGAGTTGTGTAACTTTTTCTTTCTTTTTTATTTTTATTTTTTCATGTATTTGGTGATTTGTATGCCAAAATGTTGAAAGAGATGTATTTCCTAATATAAACCAGTTTGTTTAATATGTCAATTTTATATTTTTATCCTCATTAATCAACCATCATGATGGATGGAAAATAATAGTATGAAAAAAAAGTCATTTCTTTAATTTTAGTGGCTCAAGAAGTAAGCAGCGTTAATCATATATTCATGATATTTTTTCTGCTCTTACTTGGATTGAGAAGGTTTCATTTTGCTCTAATAGATGTCCATAGAATGGAGTTGCACAAGTTGTGGCTAAGTGATATACATCAGGAAATGCAAAATAATAATGATCTTAGAATTTGTTAATTCAATAATGAATACCAGAAATAGGGCTAGGTGATAATTAGGGGGATTGTTACTCCTACAAACTATTGTACAAAATTCTCTTCTTATTTTGTATGGGTAATGCCTTGTTTTTTTTTTTTTTCTTTTGGGAACGGCCATAAAAAAAAATTTATTAATAAAAGGAAGAGATACACTAAAATGCTTAGGGAAATTGCATCATTGTCAATACAACACATTCCAACTAAGTTGGCACTCAAAGCATGACTAATCATGTGTAGTCCCAAAGCCACCAACAAGGGAGAGAGATTTCAACTCACTTACAAAACGAAAAGCTCAGCTTTCACCTCCTAAACAAACTCTAATCTGCTTAATGTTAAACAAAAAATCATGAATAGAAAACTGAAGATCCTTCGAAGAAGCTTTCAACCAAATTGCAATTCTAATTATAATAAGGTCTCTCAATTCACCCAAATCTGGTTGTTTATCATTGAAAATACACTCGTTTCTGTTCTTCCAAATTGACCAGAGTGTTGCTAACGTTATGGCACTCCAGATCATCTACCAAGGAAAACACCTTCAAATGATTCCGGCATTGTCCACTGTGTACCCCACCAGTTCAATAAATCAGAGCAAACCTTCCAAATTTTGGGACAACAAAACAGCACATAGCTGATTGATTCATCTCAGATTTACAGAAAATGCATAGAGTACAAACATTGGTAGCAAGGACTCCAATCCTCTGCAGAAAAACTGAAGTTTTGACCTTATGTTTCCAAGCAAGCTAACCAAAAAATTGGACTTTGGGTGGAAGAGAGTTGTTCGACACCAGTCTGAAGGAAGAGATACAAGAACCAAGAGCTACGTCACTGTGCTGATACAAAGTTGACACCATAAATTTGCTGGCTCGAGATGCTAACCACTTATGCATGTCCTTAACATCCAAAACAGGTGCAGGGGAGGCACCAAAAAAGGAAATGAGTCTTTGAACCTCGGCCCTTTACCACTGAAAAAGCTATTTTTTGAAGTTGAAATCCCACTCCCCTAGAGTCACTTTTCTATCATAAAACAGTTTTAGAGAGCCTTCCTTATCATTAGATAATCTAAAAAGTCTGGGAAACTCATTTTAAGGCGTAAATTACCACACCAACTGTCAAACCAAAACCACACCCTATTTCCATCACCCACCATAATCTAGAAATTGTTTACATAAAACTGAAACAGGTGAGCTCTAATTTCTGGAGCTGTTGTTTACATAAAACTAATACAGGTGAGCTCCAATTTCTGGAGCTGCAACAATGTCCCCCCAGATATTTGAAAATCTGTTACTAGAACTGATAAATGGAAGCCAATCACCCCCTACAAAGCAATACTTGCTGCATAGCACCTTTTTCCAAAGTGAATTATCTTCACTAGCAAATCTCCACCACCACTTAATCAAGAGGCAAACATTGACATCCCTTATTCTTTTCACACCCAATCCTCCTTGATTATGGATAATGCTATGATATACACATTTTACTTATTATGTATTTTTGTGCTATATGTTATATATTTTTTGTGATAAATGTTACATAAATTTTTAGTAGAATTACAATAATTTATAGTTCAGAAATGAAATTACACATTTTGTAATAGTGTTGCACATTTTTTTTTTCCCCAAACATTTTCTAATCACAAAATGTGTAAGATTATCATAAAAATACATAATATTATCACAAAATATGTAACTTTATTTTTAAATCACAAATTGTCATAATTTTACCTAAAAAAAAAAACCTTCCTTAGTTATTAATTATTTTCAATTTACAAAGCGTTGCTTTCTCTTGCTATTTAAAAAAAAAAATAGTCACCTCATCTAATGTATTCTCAGGCTTGTTGCATTGGGTTCAATTATATAACAGTAAAGGTATGTGCAAATAAAAATACTCAAAAACATAATATATGGTCCAAATTCAATTCTTATATTGTAGAGCTCACATTACACAATGATTTTTTTTTTAATATATTTATACGTACAGATTTTGTGTATATAGCATTGCTTATAATACAGAGGATATACGTTCAGGGAGTTCGGGATGAATAAAAAAAAAAGACATTTTTTTGTAAAATTTGTCATTTTGGAAAAAAATAAGGATTAGAATGCAAGATTTGTGGACTCAGATAACAAAGTTGCTTCTGATAAAAAAAAAATAAAAAACAAAAAAACAAAAAAAAGGATAACGAAGTTGCTTTGCAAATCAAGATGACTATAAATATTTTTGTTTTAATTTTTTACTTTTTCGGTATATTTTTTGTCTTCTTGTTTTTTAGGGCAAAAGGCCAAAACAAAATGTATCTTTTGTTGTTTTGGTGCTGTGGGAATGTATTTTCTTTATTTTATACAACCATCTGTTTATGTGAACCACAATCTCCACATATTCTAAAGAAAAAGACAAATTAGCCTCCATCAACCTTGGTAAACCACCACTTTCAGCATACTCATTCATCATTCAAAACATTCACACAAATACTGAAGCATTAGGGTGTCAACAACAGTCATTTCATAACATGGAAGACCCAAACTACGAGCTATAACTTTCTGTAAGACAATCATTTCTGTTGGGTACAATGCCTAAGCCCTTTTCTATAAAACATCATCATTGAAGTATAATGTTTCTATCTACATACAGAAGCAAAGCTGTAGGTAAACAATTGTTCATCAGCTTCAAATTTCACTATAGGAAACAACATTTTTCACTATCCACCACTACCTACATAATTTTGTGTATATATATATATATAAAAAAAAAACCTTTATAATTCCCACTCATCATAACCAGGCAACGAAACAGGCCGAAGGCAATCACCTTCCAAACTAGCAAGAATCATGAAATCTCTTTCTATGTCCCAATGTTTCTTTCTCCATCTCACAGTGAAGACCACAAAATGGATAACCACATCATTCTCTATCCTTGAGTGATCGTCGTTAGTGAAGATCTCTCGTGTTTTCTATTGGCCTTAGTAGAAATTTGGCATCTTTTGAGCTGATAGATAAATATATTTCATGGGTCCACATCTCAAGAAGACCCTTTTATGTATCTTGTGCACAACTCCAAGCACTATCTCTCCATTGACAGGTAGGAAGGTGCAACAGTGAAAGGCCACCAAGAAGAGGATGTCCCTGATTCCTCCTCAAACTCTGCATTTGCCCATATGCTCTTCAATTTGGTTATTGCAATGAAGTAACCATGCTACTCTGTGGACTTAATGAGCAGCAATTCCCTAAAGAGGCATGTTACTCAAGTCCACTCATCTATAAAACAGGCTCATCAATCCTGTTCAAGTCTACTCATCTTAATTTGGAACACTCCAACAGGCATATCTAAGTTTATGCACTAGAAAAATGACCCACTTCGATTGGTTAATATTTCAGACACTTTTATGTAACTCATTCAAAAAAAATTAAATTAAATTTATCGGATAATTGTAATTTCAAAATTTTATTATAATTACTTTAAGCCAAAAAGCTAAATCATTGATTTGATAATTGTAGGTACAAAATTTTATCAAATTCGTCTTAATAAAAAAGTGACTAGACTACTAAACAACCCACCAAGTAAAACACAGCAAAGCCCAACCCAAACAACTAAACAAAACCCAAACTAACAAAGCCATAGATCAAAGCATGACATCTGCAGCAGCTAGTCTTTCAAGCCTCATTTTCTTGGACCGAGAGATGCACTATGAGTCTATGATCAACCAAATATAAGACCATCTCCAACGGTTTATCAAATTGTTCACGAAATTTAAATTTGATGAAAAATGACAGCCTTTGGACCTTCAATGGTTTCACCAAATTGATATCAAATTGAGAACAGAACAAAACTTTCACCAAACTGAGGAGCTGCATCTGTTTTCACCATTTCACTGTGCTTTTACGTTGGAGGTAGGTCCCACCGAACAACCGGCTAGACATCCGGCCGGTTGTCCCACCGGTCGTCCCTTGCATACAAATAATGCTCCACTTTCTCTCCTTCCACACACACGTATCTGTATCTATACAGATTATATACACACATATATACTAATATTTTCCAGGAATAGAGAGATTTCAAGCTGCATTGAGAGCAAAGACAACTTCCAGGTTTCTTCTCCACGTTTTTTCTCTGCACAGTGAAGCATTAATGTAAGTTCATTTTATATATATATATATATATATTTTTGGTCTTCGATGCCAGAGAAAGCTGCGAACTTTGTGCCACCATATTCATGCATTTTCCGATTGAATCCGATGATTCCTTGGTCGTTTAAGGTCCTAACTTTGTCAGTTTTTCTCAGAATTTTGATCGTTTGCGGGATTAATAGATGGAGTGTTAGTAGTTTCCATAATGATTTTTTTGTTTCCATAATGATTTCCTCTGTTCATTCCAATTTAACCTTCCATGGAAACACTCACTAAAATCTGACACAAACCCAGAAAAATTTGACCTCATATGTAACCATTATCCCTCCCAATCTCACATACATCAATTTTACACATTTTAGCTCCCAAAATTCTGTAGATCTAGTGAACCCATATCTTCATCTCCAACTTCTTTGGATTGGATTTCAACTGAACTAGACCCAAATTTCAGCCTTGACCGGTCGACCGGCCGGTCGTCCCACCGGACGTCCCTAGTCTTTTGATGCAAGCTACAATGCAACCATAGGAGCGACTCATATCAAATGGAGGAACTTGCCTTTTTTTTACTCAATTTGGTGAAAAAATTGGTGAATCATTAGAGATGCTCTAACATCCATCACAAAAGCAGGACCATTACAATAACAAACAACTGGCCCACTCTACCAGCTTTAGCATTGAGAGACTACACCACCCCCCACTCAAGGAGTTCAGATCTTCTGTAGGGTCTTCCTGCAAGTGCAAGCAAAACGACATCGTTTTTTTTCTTTTTTTTTTTCAGCTTCTTCTTCTTTTCACGCGCTGTAGACATCCCATTTTTGACCGTTCTCGAGACTTGGACATCATCACTTGTGCATTTGATGATTATGGCTGCATGTGTTCATTTTGAGTGCCCAAAGTCCTCGGCGGAATGCCCTGTCTTTGAGCCTTTAGACCTTGCCCTTTCTGTGCCTTGTTTTGGATCAAAACTTGGTGCTTGGAACTTGTGGTGACCTGTCGGCCACCACCAGAGGCTTTCGGCCATGGCTTGTACTTGTCGGCCATTGGTGTGGCCGGTCAGCCACTAGTCTCTTTTTCTAGATATTTCCAGATATTTATTGACAGTTGTGACTGTTAGCACATTGAGCTGCATCTCCCTACACGTGTATGGTAGGATGTTTCTAAGCTCAAGGCATGTTTTTCTATATATAGGGGGGTTCCTCTCCCATTTTTTAGGGTTAGAAAATTCAAAGAAAAAATCTCTCTATCTCTCTCTCTCTCTTTCTCTCTCTAAATTTTGTGCGTAATTGTTTGTTTTCTCTACACTTTTGCATACACATCCTAAATCAAATCCTCTTACCTTTGAGCTGAGGTTACTTGGGGCCTTCTTGGAGATCTTGAAGGTGGTTTTAGCTTGGTTTTGTGCCTAGAATTGTCCTTTGCTTCAAGAGGTAGTTTACGTGCCTTGTTTACTTTGCTTTGCAAGCTTGTTTTTTCATCTTTTCTTACTGTTTTGGGGCTAGTTTTGAACTGTAAAAAGTTCTATTTTTGTGGCCTAAAAGTGATGGTTTAAGCCATTTTTTAGTTAGGGAGTGGTTCACCCTTCTTGCTTATTAGTTTGTAAAGCTTTTGTGCCTTTATTCGTCACTTTCAAATCAACTTTTTTGGGCCTTTTAACCACTGAATTTTAGAGGTTTTTCAGTGGTAAAAAACTTATTTTGAGGTCCAAATTTGGAGGGGTTAGCCTCATTTCCTTCTGTCTTGTTTGCATGCCTAGTTAGCTTCATATGTTAGCATGTTTTTCTAGCTTAACTTAGCTAAAGTCCAGCATGTTTTAGACTCTGAAATAACCTATTTTAGCTCTGTTTTAGGCTGGTTAGTTCGTTTGAGTCTTGTTTTGCATAATTGTAGTGTAATCCCTTTCGCTAGCTTAGTGTTTTAAGGCTTTAACTATCATTGGTGTGAGTTGATTGCATGTTTTAGTACTTTTTCTACTTCATTTCAGCACTTATAATCTCTACAATCTCTCTCATTTCTTCACCTTTTGGTTTTTCTTTGAAAGTGGTTTCAAATCATTTGTTTGCCTAAGTGTGAAATGGAGGTGCTACACCTAATGGTTTAATCCCTTAGGGGGTTCATTACCAACAGTGTAATGCCTCTTTCATGCCCAAAGCAACTTGTGGTTTGAGCCCTCTTTCCATTAGAGGACATTCACCAATGGACTGAATGGATTAATGAATGATTTGGTAATTAAAATGAGTAAACAAAATTGGCAAGTAAAAGAGGTAAGATAAGCATTCTTTGTGTTGCATTACATGTGTTCAAATCGAATGTTAATTTGAACACGAGGAAAATGGGACATTTCATACTCAAAAGTGATGAAATGTGCCATTTTCCTGGGTCTCCATTGCCCTTGATCATGCATGATAGGGTGATGGTCATTTTGGTCTCATTTTGCATTTATTGAACTTTCACAATTGGTTTCACAATCCATCATGCAATGAATTTGCTTGATTGATGGTTTGTGAACCAAAGCTTGTCATTTCTTTGATTTTTCCATGAAAATGAGAGGCAAAGTATGCAAAAAAACCCTTGAGAAATACACTATTTTGCCCTCTGTTGCAACAAGGGAGTTCAAACTAGCAGTGGCTGACAGCCACCACCAGTGGCCGACTGGCCACCATTAGCCAACCGGCCCTTATCGGCCACCAATGAAATTTGCACAGTGTATTGGTAAGGTGGAGCAAAGGTGTTCTGGAAGTGGGCAGCTTTGTTGATGTTCATATGTGCAAATAGAGGCATTCAGCAACAAGGGAGTGGCTTTTCGGGTGAAGAATCGAGCATTCATGCCTCCATCGCTTCCCGGGATTAGCTAATTAGTTTAATTAGCAATAGATTAAATACGTGTTGTAATCAATTAGTTGTAGCTAATTAAGTGCTGTAAATAATTTATTAGTTTAACTAATTATTCGATTTCGGTTTGTAATAATTAGTTAACTAGAATAGTTAATTAGTTTCAAGTTTTGTAATAATTAGTTAGCTTAATTAGCGTAGGTAGTTGGCTACGTTATTCATTCGGACCCTCCTTAACGAGGGCGTAATATTGTAACAAGTGTGCATGTGTGTGTGTATGTCTTTCAACCCCACATCTTTCTCCCTTTTGTTTAATCACTTTCGATGGTTAGATTAGGGACATGTTTCAATTAGCGTATCGCATGCTTTCATCCATTCATTTGTCTTGCATGCACCGAGGCTCGGCGCATCATTCAATCTGCATTGCAATTTCAATACTTATTTGAATACGTGTTTAATCGCATGTTGTTCAAATCAAATCATATGCCATATTAGTAGCCGAGCCTATTAATTACATATTGCATGTGTTGCATTAGGCATTTTGTATAGTTAGGAAGCATGCATTTTTTCTAACTTTGTCTTCTTAGCTTGGAGTACTAGGTGAGTCTTTATGCTTTAGCATACTTGCATAAGTGTGAATGTTGCCATGATTAGCATGCTTTCCATGAGGCTATGTGCTTAAATGCTAAACTGCTTGAATGCTTGTGGATGAAGGCTTGTTATTTGAATTGGAATGATTCAACGAATGTAAGTTTTAAGTCCACTTTGTTGAGTGGCAAATCATGTTTTAAGCCCACTATGTTTGGTGGCAAAACCGCAAACATTAAGCCCACTTGAGGTGGCAAATTCAAGCCATTTTCGCAAACGAACATGAGTTGAATTGTTCCAAATTGAGCAAACTAGTCTATACTTGCTTGTGCGCATCACATATTAATGCTAGTTTAATAACTGGAATAATAACACATAATGTTTATAAAAAATCATATTATGATTAGTAGAAGCCAATCTTTGATCGGGCGAGCGGGGGTGCTCAATTCATGACCTTCTCCTCTCGTACCTAAGTTCCCGAGCTGAGGCAACTTTGGTGATGACGAACACGTGGCCCTTAGCATGAGTCATGGGCTTCCTAAATTTTCCCAAAAATAAAATATTTAGGTGGCGGCTCTGTATCTGGCAAAGTAGTCCAATTTTGGCACTTTTTTATTCAAAATCAATTTTCCAAAACAATTTGCCGGATTTGGACTCTTTGGTGTTTATTAGTTTCACATTGCAGTTGTGAGATTAGATTCAGAACCACGTGAGTCCGAACCGTAGGGCTTCTTTTCGAACCTTCTGAAAGGGGGCGCGAAAAAGCCGAGCTACAATTTTTGCGACTCTGCTGGGGATTTAGAGAACTTGACTCGAACTCATGATATGACTTTTTATCTACACTTATATGTTTCCTTACATTTGCATTTGCATCGGTGCGCTTAAGTCACAGTGTTTACCTTCTGCTATTCCTGAACGGTTTGTCAGAGGCTTGCTTGGAAAAGGTTGCCAAAAGGCTGACCGGTTGCAGGCTCTGCCATGATGGGAACACAACCCTTGGATCTGGACTACCGCTATACCGTTTGATCCTCTTTTCACTTCTCGGTGTTAGGTGTGAGAGGTATATTAGGTAGTCTTGCTGAGGTATCCTTTTTGACCAATCGGCCTAGTTGCATATCAGAAACCATAGAGACTGTCCCAAATTAGGACAGGTTGCTTACTCGAACGCAAGATTGTGTGAAGCCACTTGTTGTGCATAGTGAAACCCTAGCTCCTGACGAAACTAGGATAGGGTAACCTTACCTCATCATAGGGGTGTTTTGGCTCTCATTGGATTGTTATGTGCTTTTAGAGTGAAACTCTACAGGAATGTATGTATCAGCTGCCAGTTTGGGTATCAGTATTGAGCATGGTTCTACGGCTTTGATTACATCAGTGTACTGATTAGAATTTGAGCAGAGGTGCTATACGGTTTTGATTTTGGTTTTCTTTTTGCTTTATTTTCTTTTTTTGCAAGGTAATTTTTCACCATTGCTTCAGACGATTCTGTTACCCCCGAAGCACTCTGGACCTGTGTGAGAAGGATTTGCAGATCTGGGGATCTTGTCAGAGGACAACCAGTGTTTGTTTCACTCCCGCTGGTTACTAGACGGATGAGGATTAGGCAGAATTCACCGATCTAGCAGTCATATTTTTCTTCACCTGTGCCTAGTCAGGCCCAGTCCTCTACTTCTACTCCAAAAAGAGAGTATTCGCCAGTTCTGATAGCTCAACATTCCCCAATCAGCATGGAAGATATGCTTCATCAGCTCTAACAGACCATTAAGACTATGCAGCTAGATGCTGCCTGACAAGCTGAGGTCACAACCCGCCAAGCAGAAGTGATAGATAGGCTTCAGCAACAGCAACCACAATCAGCAGTAGCCTCTGCATCCCATGCACCCCTAGCAGAAATTTCGACACCCGGGGTCACAATCAATGTCCAAAAGAATATGGGCATCCCGGCAAATCCGATCCTACCTCAGACCTCCAAGGCACCAGTTTACCAAATGGAGGCGCCGTTTGAATTCGAGGTTGACCCCACTGCACTGAAGGTGAACAAACTAGAAAAGCCCTTCAAACGAGCGCATGGTGTGAATTCAATCCCTAATATTAAGGATGGATATACAGATTCCGCAGTAACTCTGTCGAACAGATTCAAGATGTCGCACATAGACCAGTTCGACGGCTCCAGGGATCCTATGGTCCATCTATGGTTATTCTCTGATATCCTACGACCAATGGGCCTCACTGGACTACAGAAGTTGTCACTTTTGGCCAGACCCTGTCAGGTATGGCGGCCATTTAGTATGCCAAGCTTGAAGACTCTATAAAGAGAAACTGAGAAGAAATGGTCGAGGCCTTCATCACGCAGTACTCCTACAATACCCAGATCGAGGTCATAACCCGTGATCTTGAAGTGACTCGCCAGGAGCCGAAGGAGGGCTTCTCGAAATTTGTGACTCGGTAGAGGGCTAAGGCTTCCATGATGACTATCAGGCCATCTGAAAAAGGACCAAATCAGAATAGTGGTCCACAACTTGCAAGGAAGATTATTACAGAAAATGATAGTCTTGCCTTTGTTCACATTTGCTGAGCTCCATGAAATAGGAGTTCAAATTGAGGATGTGATGAAGCAAGGACTAATAGACCATGAGAATGAGCAGCCCAAAAGGCCCTGTATACGCAGCTGCAATGTAGCCATGACTGGAGGCACCTCTGCAAGGCCTTTAGATGTAAGCATGGTCACCACCACACCCAAAACTGCTAACCCGTTCACCAATACATCCAATACAGCTCCACAAACCTCGAGCCATTAAGCCCGAAACCAAAGGGTCTTCACCCCGCTCTACATGACTTTGTTCAAAGCCTTAGGGGTCCTAACAAAAAAGGGGCATCTTAAGCCGTTAGAACAACGCCCACTACCTGATCCTCTCCCTTCGAAACATAACCCGGTCAAATACTGTGCTTTTCACAACAGCATGGTTATGATACTGATCAGTGCTTTAGACTTCCTCGTGAGATTCAAGATCTCATTGACAATATGGTGATATCACCTCCCGAAAAACCCAACGTCACTACAAATCCTCTCCCAGCACATAATCAAGTCCCTCCACCCCGACATATAAACCTTATCCATACACTGGACGTCCCTTATGACCCCAGTATATACATCACCCCTTCCCACCTACCTAAGCCGGTGTTGTTCATCCCTGAGAGCACAAACTTGTACATGATGAGCACGTCCACATTCCAACCCAAACCAATGGTGGTGGCAGTAGAAGATAAAGAGAGATTAGCCTTGGTGAAAAATATCAATCCACTGCTAGAGGGCTTTGAGGACTTATCTGAAGGGACATACGACCCAAGCTGATATATTGTGCCAATCAAGCAGGCTAAGCCAGAAGTGGTGTTGCCAATAGGGATGAAGGTCAGTGTAGTTCGAGAAGATGGACCAAGTTAGGGATTAGATGATCTAGCCGACTTGGAGAAGGACATAGACAATTTGCAGTTCTTTGATGAGCAAAATCAAGGGGACGTACATATTGATTGGTTTGATTTGAACGGGTCAACAGACAATTCTGGGTGGCTAAGTGATGAACCCAATGTGGATGAGGGAACTGAATCAAAGCTGGAAGAACAGAAAGCGGGAACCGCTACAATGGCCAGAATGGCCGATGGGCAGGGTAAACTACCGAAAACACCGGTGAAGAACAATTGGCTCAGGAACTGGGCATTGTTAGTACTGTACATACTGGGCAAAAAGTCACGCTGGAGCGGTTTGGAAAAGAAATGACTGAAAGTGATCGGAAAGCTGGAATAGCTCAATGCCCTGTGGGGAATGTTACTGCTGAGAGAACACTTAGATCAGAATCAGACAATTGCTTGTCAGTTGCCGGAGGTATGTGCTGAGAGGATGATGATCGGCATCTTTCCCACACTGATGAGGATTGGGGTGAAGGCCTTCTTGACAATACCTGGTATGTAGAAGAAGTCGACCACATGACAAGAAGTGGCCGATATTTCAAATCCCCGTATCTGGACCAACCTGGGGCATCTGGGAAGGACAAAGAGGTAGAGAAACAGAAAGAAAAACTGTTGGAGGAAGAGGTTGTGGTGAAACAGTTGAAGAAGATTCAAGCTGATATATCTATCTGAGGGCTGCTTATGGCTTCGCGAGTACACAGACAGGCTGTACTATCGGCGATGGATAAAGCCAAGTTGTCCATTGAGACTACCCCAGAACAACTGGTGGAATTAGT
Source organism: Camellia japonica (assembly GCA_030407325.1). Taxonomy (NCBI): domain Eukaryota; kingdom Viridiplantae; phylum Streptophyta; class Magnoliopsida; order Ericales; family Theaceae; genus Camellia; species Camellia japonica. The sequence continues at coordinate 16,915,911 of JAPPVO010000036.1, read as the reverse complement.
CTCTCGGGAGGCGCTGCGCCGACTTTGACCTTTTCAGACAAGGAATTGATGCCGGAAGGCTCTGCACATAACAAGCCTCTATACATATCCGTAGAGTGCCGAAAAAAGTAGGTGCCAGTCGTATTAGTAGACACCGGGTCAGCAATCAATGTTTGTTCATGCTACACGGCTTATGCTATTGGCCTGAAGCCGGCAGATTTCATGCTTACAACCCAGGTGATCTGGGCATACGACAATACGAGTAGAGAGGTGATGGGAACGGTACAGATCAGAGTGCAGGTTGGACCCGCTGAATAGGATATTGAATTTCACGTCCTGGATGTTCCAGCTACTTTCAACCTATTACTTGGGCAACCTTGGCTACACCAAGTAAGAGCTGTCTCTTCCACCCTCCACCAAATGCTGAAGTATCCCCATGGGAAAGTGGTAGCCATAGTCTTCAGGAATTCATCTATACATCCTCTGCCAGAGGTCACTACACATGTGCTGGAGATTGTGCATGGCGAAGAGGATGTTTTCCTTTCAGGGTTTGCCTTGCCTGAGGCCCGGATAGTGTAAAATATCTTGGCTGTTGATGAGGGCTTGTATGTCAGTGCCCAATCTGTGTACTTCATGAACAAACTCCAGCATATGCCCGGGATGGGATTGAAAAGGAGCGGCCGGAAAGGTGCCATTGCATTGGTCGATGTGCCATATAACCCGCATGCCTTTGATCTTAGCTATACACCTACCAAAGAGGACTGGGTAAGGAAAGAGAAAGAAATGGCCGGAAAAGCCAGAGCTAAGCAGATCGGGAAGTGGTACGAGCTTGTGCACCGACCAATTCAGGGAACCCTGAATGGTTATTTTGTTCAGAAAGGAGAAGACTTCCCATTCTGTGGTTTCCTCGAGCCCTGGTTCAACTTTGAGAAGCAGCGGGTTCCCGGCTTTGAAATTTTCTTTGACTTATAGCTGCAAGATAATGATATGGAAGAAAGGGCTGAGCCCATTATTGCTGAGGTTGTAAAGAGCACAGAAAGTGATTTCGACAGCAACAAGCTTCAAATGGGAGCAGCATTGGCATGTCTCCTTCCAGATCCTCAGATCAACTCAGAGAGCTTGGGAGATAACCTGACCATTTCCATGATCGGAGACCAATCAAATGCGAACCTTTCTAGCAGTATCTTGGATGCATCTGATGCACCATCCCTCACCCGGAAGCTGGAAAAAGGCTACCTGTCTAGCAGTTCTGAGTCAAGTAGTGAACCATAATCTGATTCCACAGAGTCTGTGGAGTCGGAATCAGATTCCAGTTCTTCTGTGTCTGGGTCCGGCATTCCTAGGGTTGATAACCCGGATGCCGAGGTTTTGTCCATGTCGTCCTTTTCCTTTTCTTTTGAGTCGGTTGTAACCGAGGAATTGGATGAGCTGGATCTTTTGAATGAGAATACCGCTGCAGATTCTGAGTACTTCTCTGTGCCTCTTGTTTATTGCATTGATCTTGATTTTCAAAATTTTGATGAAAACGATAAGGAATGAATTCCTTTGGTTTTGAAACATTTGATTAATCGAGAGGAAGAGAGGTCTGTAAAACCCCTTGTTAATGAAATCATTCCAATTAATGTGGGTACTGAGAAGGATCCGCGTTTGGTCCAGATCGGGTCCACGTTGTCTTTGGAGGAGAGCGAACGCTTAGTCACTTTATTAAAAGATTTCAAAGATTTTTTCGCGTGATCCTACGAAGACATGCCTAGAATCGATCCCGAGATTGTATAGCATCAGATCCCTCTTGACCCCGAGGCCCGACCCATCAAGCAGAAGCTTCAGAGAATACACCCGGATTGGGCTTTGAAGATTAAGGAAGAGATCACCAAGCAGATAGACGCAGGGTTCTTGCTAGTATCTGAGTATCCGACTTGGTTAGCCAACATTGTTCTGGTGTCGAAGAAAGATAGCAGAATTCGGGTGTGTGGATTTCAGAGATCTGAATAAGGCCAGTCCAAAGGACGACTTTTCTCTGCTGCACATCGATGAATTGATAGACTTCACCGTAGGCCATGTGTTGCTCTCTGTAGACACCCCATTTTTGACCGACCTGAAGACTCAGACATCATCGATTGAGCGCTCGGTGATTATGCATGTTTGTGCTTGTTTCGAGTTTCTGGAGTTTTTGGCCAAGTGCCCTGCCTCCGGGACTCTGAACTCTTTGTGTTTTGGCTCGGTTTGTGGACCAAGCCCTGTTTCCTTTCCTAGAGGGAAAGAGAGGTCTCATAGACCACTTTTTGTGGTCGTAGACCACTTTTCCCTCTTGGAGACTAGTTTTCGATTTTCGGAGCCTTCGGCTGCGCGCCTTGTCTCGGGACCGCTTAATGTTCTCCGTTTGGCTTGGTTTTTGAACCATACCTTGTTACCTCTGCCTAGAGGGACACTGTAGTCTAGGAGACCACTTTTTGTGGCCGTAGGCCACTTTTGTGGTCGTTGACCACTTTTGGTGCCCGTAGACTAGTTTTCAAGGCTCCCGGCTGCGCACCTTGCCTCCTGGACTTTCGTCTTGCATCCCTTTTGGTTTTTTTTTGGTACAAACCTTGTTTTCCTTGTTTGAAAGGTGGTATAAGGGTCGGAGACCAGTTCTTCCCCTTGGAGACCACTTTCCTTCCTGCCAGCCAGTTTTCTGGTCGGATAACTGGTTTTCTTGGTCTTTGGACCACTTTTTTTGAGTCGGCCACCACACCACCACCTTGCTTTCAGTGTGTAGACCACTCCTCCCTCATGGCCGACCACTTTTTATCCTGGCCGACCACTTCCACTGGTCAGCCGACCAATGTAAGTAGTTGACCGACCACTTCAAGTGGTCGGCAGCTTGCCACCAGCTTCTTGGAGATATTTTCTTTCCAGTTGTCATAGTTGGAGGGCACAGAAACCATCCTCCATACATGGCTTTAGGCCTAAGCTTGTTCAACAAGCTTAACCTTTGGTTCTCTATATAAGAGAACCTCCCCCCTCCTTCTCCAGGTGAAGAAAATTGTGCTTGAGCTATACATACACACCTATCTCTATAATTCCTTGTTTCTCTCATATTTGTGCATCAAAAGTGACTATTCTTCACACTTTAACACACAAACACATAGTGAAACACCATCCTGTTGGGACTGAGGCACTTTGAGGTTGGTTTTTGAGTTTTTGGACTGGTTTTGACCAAAAATAGTTGCTGGAGTTGTTACTTCAAAGTGGTTCTTCAAGGGTGAGTGTAGACACCCCATTTTTGACCGTCCTCAAGATCTGGACGTCGCCGCTTGAACACTCGGTGATTATCCATGTTCGTGTTCGTTTGGAGTTCCCGGAGTTCTCGGCTACTCGCCTTGCCTCAGGACCTCCAAACTTGACCGTTTTGTGTCTGGTTTTGCACCAAACACTTGTGCTTTGCCTTGAAGGGGCAGGGAATGCCTTGTGAGGCATCCCCACACACCACCGGCACTAGCCAGAGGCCACCGGCTGGTTGGTGTTGCCATCGGCACTATATTGTGCCGGTCGGCACTCTTTTGTGCCGGTCGGCAGTCAATTTTGTCAAAATGACAATTTTGCCCTGCCGACTACTGTTCAGTTGCTTTTTGAGATATTTTGGAGCAGCTGTATAGCATCTGTTTCCCCTCCATACACGTGTATGGAGGGATGAGCCTTTGGTTTGCTTAGCTTGTAAGCTTTGTTGCCTATAAGAGAACCCTTCCTCCTCTTGGCTCAAGGGTTGGAGAGTTAGACATTTTTAGAGAGAAAAGACCTCAGAGGAGCTCTGGTTTTAGGGTTTGAATTCTATATCTATTCTATCTCTCTTTTGCTCTCTTGTTTGTACACTAGGTGTTTGTATCTTACTATTGCACATCAACACCTAGTGTTTCACCTTCCCTTGGCTACTGAGGTTCCAAGAGGTTGTTCTTGGTGTTTTTGGCTGGATTTGAGCCCAAGGAAACAACAACATCACTTGTGAAGAAGGTCAACAAGGGTGAGAAACTTGCTTTATATACCCCATTCTTGCATTCCATTTTTACCTATCTTTGAACTTTTTTGTGCTTGGTGTTTAATACAAAAAAGTTCTTTTTTTAGTCCTCTTGATAGTTTATTAAGGGTGTTTTGCGCTTTG
>JAPPVO010000036.1:16764660-16911697 GCA_030407325.1 Camellia japonica | reverse complement strand
GGGTCAGACTGATCCAAGTTCTTCGAGCTCAGGTCCAAATGATCAAGCCCTCCGAGTGACCTGCAAACAAGTTCAACGGGGAACGAGGTTGTCCCCCAGTGAACCCTCTGACGAGCAAATCAGTGGAAGAAGTGGAGTATGTAGAGAGAGAGAGATAGAAAACTTAACCTTCTTCTTGTCTTCGATGCTTGCTTATATCCTTTGGTAATCATTTCACTGTCCCTTCCGACGTGCCCACATCGCCGAAAGCCTGTGCTGTAGCTTACCTTGTTCAGGGTAAGGGGGCGCTGTTCCGATGGGGAGGTGTTGTCGCAATAAATGCTGTGATGGGCTGCATTAATGGTGATGTGTTGTGGCAATAACTTTGCAGATCTTTGTCTGCTGATGTGGCCTGTCCTACACCTGCCATATGTCCGAATGTCATTGGCCCTTCACGCCCAGTTGGCCTCCAGCTGTCCTGGACTTTACCAACCGGGTTATGCAATGGGCTCCAAATGATGGGCTTGGAGTTGTTCACTGTGGGCTGTAGCCTTTGTGGGCCTATCCATGTCAGATTATATTTATATGAAACGTAACATGACACCAACATAAACCAGTAACATTTTCACATTCAATTTAAAAAAATAAAAACTCATTAAGTTTGCGAAACGTAACGTGACACGTTACGTTACGTTTATGTAGGTGTCACGTTACGTTACGTTACGTTTATGTAAGTGTCACGTTACTTTACGTTTATGTAAGTGTCACGTCACATTATGTTTATGTAGGATCTTGTGGAATACATTCATTTCTAAATAGGACTTGAGACTCTATAAGAAATTACACAGGACTTAGTCTACCATAAGTGTCTGAAAAATGACTTATAAATAAGTCTCCCTAAAAAATTATATAAACAATGTATATTTTAAAAAATTAATTTTAATCCTGCATTTTGTATTAAATTCAATTACTTAAAATTTAAGGATAAATTACAAATACACCCCTCAATATTTGCTTTAAATACTAATTATCCCTTATAGTTTTAAAAATTACATCTCATCTTTTCAAATTTCTTTTCAAATTTCTAATTGCATAACAAATGTCCATTTTTATTAATAAACAATTAAGACAAATTATGAGAATAGGGTATTGGTTATTTTCGGAACCATAGTGGACAATTCATATTTTAAGCAAATCTCAAAGGGTATATTTGTAATTTATCTAAATTTTAAATATATATTTTAAGAAGGGGGAACTACATGCATGTGTGAGAAGAGGAAAAAAAATTTACCAACACATGGAGGGGTACAAGTGACACTTGCACCCCCACAGACTTTCATTTGCACCCTACCATAAACACACTTGCACCCCCATGTGTTTGTAATTTTTTTCTTCTTTTTCCACCTGCATGTAGTTCCCCTTTTAAGAATCACTTAAACTTTGTAGGTTGTTTTGAAAAGTAGGTTAAAAGTTAGTTTTTTTACTTTTGTTTTGAAAAAATATATAAAAAAGTAGAGAAGTGATGTGACTTAAAATGAATTAAAAGCCATTTAACCTTTGAATTAATTTTTATTTAGCACATTTAGTTTTTAGTGGTAAATTGAATTATCAAAATTAGAAGTGTAAGAAAAACTGATGAAACTGAATCTACCGCTAAAGACCAATAAAAAATGGATTTTTTTTTTATATCTATTTTTTATAATATCCTATTTGTTTTTTTTTTTTTTTTCTTTGCCGAGCCAACCAAAAGATTGTATTTAAATCTTTAGAGCATTAGGAGATAAGTCACTAATAATACATATTCGGTAACAAAAATTTGGTATGGAGGCATTTATAGAACAATTTTCACCCATTTTCTTTATTTATTCCTAATTTGGTAGGGAGGAATCTACAAATTTTTATAAGACTCTAAAAACTCATATAAATCTCTTATCTACATCAAATTGAATGAATCGACAAAACTGAATCGCAAAATGAGATCTGTTTCAATTTTTTAACCAACAAAATTGAAAAGTTTAATATTGTTAAAATTTCTTTCAATCTCGATCGAACCCAACTGTTTACCCTCATAATCATAGGGTTACAAATGAATTGAGTTATTCACGAGTTTAACTCGACTTAACTCGATTCATTAAGTACATAAATAAACTCAAATTTGAATAAGTTCAAGTCATTTATTATTTATTTAAATAATAAAATAAATATATTATTTTTATATGAAATGAGATAATAAAAAATAAAAAAGGCTGGGCTTCCCTCAAATCCGTGATTGGATTGGAAGGTAATGTTGGGCCCGTGGGGGCCACTACGGGTCCTGTTTCGATAATCCAAACCGTTCAATGTGTAGAAATTATCGAGTACTATATGCTTGTAAAAATCACATTAATCGAATACCAATAACTATCTCATCGGATCAGATTTTTGTCTCACCATTCATTTTTTTTATACAAAACTGATTTGATCACGTAGTTATCGATATCCGATCAACGTAATGTTTTATAGGTATATAATACCCGACAAGTTCAACATATTGAGCGGTTCAGGTTATCAAAACGGGACCCGTGATAAACCCCTACGGGGCCAACAGTACTCTTCAATCGGATTGAAGGAAATCCAGCCCAAAAAAATATGTATAAATAACTCAGTTCAAGTCATTTATTATTATTTATTTATAAGATAAATTACAAATACATCCTCTGAGGTTTGCTTAAAATACGAACGGCCCTCTGTGGTTTGGAAAATTACAAATACCTTCCTGTCAGAATTTTTCATTTAACAAAATTAATTGAAAAAGTGAAATTTCTAACTGTTCACTTATACAATAATAAAATGATATGAATTATTAATTGAAATAAAATTTTAACATTATTAAAAACTGTTAATTAATTTGATGATTTATTAATAAAATGACTTATTTGTTATTAAATTAGAAATCTTAAAAAGCATAATGTAATTTCTAGAATTACAGAGAATAATTTATAATTTAAGTAAACTCAGGAGATATGTTTGTAATTTACTCTTATTTATATATGCCAAACTCACACTAAATATTAGGATAAATCACAAACACGCCCCCTTGAAGTTTACTTAAATTACAAATTATCCCTTGTGGTTCTAAAAATTACATTATGTCTCCTGGGGTTTCTAATTTCATAACAAATAGGTAATTTTATTAGTAAATTATCAAATTAATTAATAATTTTAAATAATATTAAAATTTTATTTTAATTAATAATTCAGATAATTTTATTATTATATAGGTGAACAGTTAGAAATTTCACTTCTTTCAATTAATTCTATTAAATAAAAAATTATAACAATAAGATATTTATAATTTTTCAAATCACGAAAAACAAATCGTATTTTAAGCAAGGCTCATGGATTATATTTGTAATTTACCCTAAATATTATAAATTAGAATTTAAAAAAATAATAATTTAACTATGCCAAATTATGAAATTTGTTCTCTCTCTCTCTCGTAAAACAATGGCCTGGTTGGTAGGATTTATTTTCAACTTATTTTAGTTTTTAACTTAATTTAAGTTATTTTGATGTGTTTGGTTCAGCTTAACAATATAACTTATAACTTTTTGTAAGTCAAAAATCAACTTATTCTTTAAGTGGGGAAAGAGAAGCTTAATTCATAAGTTATAGGCAATATTTGGTAGAGTTTATTTCTAGTTTTTTTCAACTTTTAGCTTAATTTAAGCTATTTTAATATTTTTAATTCAACGTAACAATACAGCTTATAACCTTTTATAAGTCAAAAATTAACTTATTCTTTAAATAAAGAAAAAAAAATTTAATTTATAAGTCAAAAATTAATTTATATTCACAATTACAAACTATAAGCTATAATCACTTTCCCACGCGTCTCTGCCGAACGGGGCCAATGGCGGCAACACGTAGCCTCCTCCGAATCCAAGCCCTTCGATTCCTCTCCACCACCAACTCCGCCGCCGTGGACCACCACCAGTACCTCCGAAAGAGGCGGAGGCGGAGGCGGAGGCGAAGCTGAGGTAGTTGAGAAGAGAGGGCGCGAAGAAGGTAAAGCTGTTTCGAAAGGATTATATGGAGGAAATGGAGTTGCTGAGAGTGGTGCGCAAGGCCGCTAAGGCCGCCTCCAAGATGGTCAAAGCTGCCCAACGTCAGCTTGCTGACCAAGAGTTTCGCCAAACCCTGGTATGTCCCTTAACCCCCACTTCCTCATTTTTTGGTTAATTACCTGTTTTAGTCCCCAAGTATGAGTTTTGTGTTATTCTGATCCTAATAATGTTCAAATTGTTTCAATTTAATATAAAAATATTTCAATTTGATCTCCAGAAATGTGTGATTTTGAAGATAAAAATTATAGAGATTGAAATATTAAACCATCTACAACGCTTCATCAAAAGTAAAAATTTGATGAAAAGTTTTATATGATGCACTCCAATGATAAATTTAAAATTTTTATCAAATCTTGTTACAAGCCCAACGGACACCTACAAATTTGATGAAAAATTTTGCTCTTTGACATCGATTTGATGAAATGATTGGAGTTGGGTTTTAATGCGTTTTTCATCAAATTTGAATTTGATGAAACATTTGATGAAGGATTGGAGATGTCCTTATAGAGACCAAAAATTTTATAAAGGGAAAATTACATCAGTGGTTCCTACATTTTGCCTCTTACATCATTTTAGTTCTTAACTTTTCAATTAATTCAATTTTAACTCTTAATTTTAGATTTTGTGTCAATTTGGTCTAATAATGCCATTAATTATGACTGAATTGGTTGAGGCAGTTGAGTAATTTTTACCAATACATATCACTTATGTGGATATTTTTTATTAAAAAAATTGTTAAGAATTGTAATCAATTTGACCAAATTGAGACGAAGTCCTAAATTTAGTGTCAAAAATTAAGTCAATTGAAATTACATGAACCAAAATGGCACAGCCCAAATATAGGGACTATTGTCATGATTTGCCCATTTTTTAAAATGTTTTTATGTTAATGACAAATAATTGCAATTTTTTAAATGAATTTCCACACTTATCGCTTACAAAGCTAGATTAGAAGATCAAATTGAAATATTTTATACATTGGGACTAAATTTACTCAATTTAGATTACCAAAATGACACAAACAACCTAGTTTAGGACTAAAAATATAATTAACCCCTTTTTAATTTGAAATTTTCATTGCTTTTGTCAGTTTTGGAGTAATTTGGTTACTGAGAGAATTCAGGAGGAGAAAATCATTTAAACAACGTTGATGAATGTTGGGTGCAGAATTTAAAAAATCACTTCCCTCCCTTAGATGACAGTAGTTAACTCAAGTCTTTTTTTCTTTTTCTTTTTCTTTTTCTTTTTTTTTTCTTTTCTTTTTTTTCTGAAAATATGGGACGTTAGTGGTCAAAAGGGATATGAGAAGGTATAGAGTTTTTGGTAATGCAAGAACTATGGGCTGAAAAGGGGAAAACAGTAATAGGAGAGGTTTGAGGGAATTAAATATCATAGTCGGGGGTCAATTATGATGTTCATCCTATGGTGGCTAGGGACATTCCCAATGCTCGATCAAGATAGTTAATTGGAATGTGAGAGGACTTGGGTCCATTGCAAGGAGTATCCTATTGGAGGTCTAAAAAAAATAGTTTCTTGATATTGTTCTACTTCAAGAAACAAAAAATTGAAGAGTTCGATAGAAGGCTAGTTAGGAGTTTCTTTTTTTGTTGGTGGGTGGGGTTAATTGTTGGGATGAGGGGTAGTCTTACAAAAAGAAGTGTTGATAGGAGATTTTTCAGTTTTGGTGAGGTTTGTAGACCTTGATGGATCATAATGGTGGTTAACCAATGTGGATGGTGGTCCGAATAGTTCGAGGTTGAGCACCTTTTGGGATGAGTTAGGGAGCCTTCTTGGGTTGTGTTCTGCTAATTGATGTTTGGGTGGGGGCTTTAATGTCATTAGGATTTCGTCAAAAAAGTCCAATAGGATTAGAGTCACTGGGAGTATGAGGGATGATTTACTTGATCCTCATTTATTTAATGTTAGATTTACTTGGTTTGACTTTCAAGAAAATTTGGTCTGTAAATACGTGGATAGATTTCTTCTCTGTTTAAGATTGGAGAATAGGTTGTCTAGTGCAAGGCATGAGGCACTTCCAACAGTGCTGTTGTCTGATTATTGTCCAGTGGTGTCAGAAACTTGAACATGTAAGTGGGGTCCTACTATTAGGTTTGATAACATGAGATTGGATCATTCTTTGTTTTTGAGAGATTTAGATAGTGGTGAGAAGAATCTGGAGTCCATGGGTAGGAGGGTTTTAAATTTACAAAGAAGTTGAGAATGGCTATGGGAAAGCTTAAGTGTGGAATAAGAGGAATTTTGGAGATTTGAGGGAAGTGAAAAATGAGTTGGTGAAAAGAATTGATGAATTTTATAGATTAAAGGTTTTGCGGGGAGATGGATGAAGTGCTTAGAAAGGAGGGATCAAGGATGAAAATTGAGTTCAAGAAAAATATTTAGAGAAACATTTTTTTGGAATGAGAATGCTTAGATAAAGTAGTTAAAAGAAGGGGATACTAATTTCAAATGATTTCATAAGGAGTAAATGAAAATAAGAAAAAGAAGTTCATTAAGAAATTGGAGTTTGATTCTTGAAGGATCACTGAGAGGGAAGATCAAATTGTATTGACTTTTTTCCCTTGAACTTAAAAAAAATAATAAAAAATAATAATAATAAAAAAAAAAACTCTTTGGGTGAGATTTGTGAGATTGGGAATTTGGGGTCTGGAGTGGTTTCCAATTAGTCAGAGGAGGTTCTCTTGGCTTGAAGACTGTTTGAGGAGTTGGAAATTATAGAAGTTATTTTTTTATTCTAAGAGAGAGAAATCACTAAGCTCGGATGCCTTTACCATGGCTAGTTTCCAAGATGGTTGGGAGGTGGTTAAGGATTTGATTGAAGCTTCTTAAGAGTGGGATTGTTAATGGATTTAGCAATGATTCTTTTAACTATTTGATCTCTAAGAAGGTGTGAGTTCTATGAAAATTGGGATTTTGAGTCCTATATTACTTTGGTTATATGGTTGTATAAGATTTTGGCCATAGTGTTGGCCAGAAAACTGAGAGCAGTTTTGGGAGATTCTCTATTTCTATTTCAAAGGGAGCTTTTCTTAAGGGCCTTAACATTTTCGATTTGGTTTTGGTTGCAACTGAGGCAGGACAGGAATAGAGAATCATGCAAAACAAATGGTGCTCCCTTTCATTCTCATTTGGCATTGGTGCAGGATTTCATGGACATTGGTGATAGAACCACACCTGTTTATGCATTTCATGTTTCTCTTACACTGTTAGATTAGAGCTCATCTATAACTGTAGGGATTCAAACTTCCAATGTGAACAAGTTCATGGATTTTTTTCTCTTGGTTTCCTTGGCATCAAACTGTAATATGAACTCAAATCACAATCCAATTGGTAACCTACAAACTTGATAGTACTCAAACATATATAAACCCACAGTTGATAGTCTTTTGATTATATCAGATAAAAATTGATATGTAATCATTTTATGTATGTTGGATTCAGCCCATATGACAAGTGAATATCAATACCCAGTCTTGTCTGCATGTGGACAAATCTGCTTGTATATTGTTATGGTATCTTGTCCTGAATCTGAGAACACAAAAATTGTTGCAACGTAGTTGTATGATAAGTCTTCTATGTAATAGCATATTTTTCTGGATAACAGATTTAGCGAAATTCTGTGGGATAGCTGCAGTAAATCTGCTACAGAATGTATCAGTACCAACTACCGAGCATATCTGAATCAAAATTCATAGGTTATTATCCTGTTCCATTGTGCATAAACTAATATTTTCAGTTCTGCAGATATATTTATCCTGTAATAATAGCTCTTGCACTGTTCATGTTTTCTTAATTTGCTTTGTCATGCCTTCTTCATGGTTTTGTTCGCACTGTTTGTTTATTGATAGGGGTCACCTTTACCATATCCTGATGTGTTTCAATTTTGTATGGATACAGTTGAAAGAAAGAGCAGGGAAGCTTGAATATTGGATGATGAAGAAAATGAAAATCGAGGAGAAGAAGAAAGATAAGAATGAACTTGTGCGTTGGCAAAGTTCCATGTGGATAGATGAAGCTGAATTGGTGAAGAAGGTACTAGAAGCCATTGTTGATACTACTCCCCTTTGAGTACGAGGAAGTGTACATCAAATCAAATTACTAGGACACACACTATCCATTTTTCAAAAAAATGTCTGTAAGAGGCAACCTTTTCTTCCCATTTTGTTTGTAACTGTTTTCAGTAACATGATGAATGCCATTTGTCCCCCACCTTTTCTTGAATATTCATTGCGATGATAGGATTATGTTTTTACTACTCAATGGACATGACAAGATTATCTTTTTACCCTTCAGTTATATTCGTATTACCAATTACTCGATCACACTTCTTGTCAACTCACTCTCTTCTTACTTGACACCCACTGCCCATGCCCACCCCATCAGAGCCAATCACCACCTCCACCTTTGCCCAACCTACAAAGCACATTGGCAACGAATATCCCAGTAGATAAATAGTGCCTCCATTTCCATCCCACCACCATCAAAACACCAAAATTGGCCATGGTCTCCATCAGAACACCTGAACCATTTATTTATGCACTAATTGACAATATAATGCTTTGAGAATAATCAGCCATCACCATTGCAGATCATTCCTTTCAGTTATGTTTGTTGTTGCTGTGATTGGCTGCTAGTGACTGGTGGCGTTGACAATGCTGGGTGATGAAGTTGTGTATTGAGCTGGTGGGATGGGAGGTGGTAGCAGCGGTGATTGAGGACGGGTGGGAGTTGACATCAATGACTTGTGAGCTGTGGCTAACGGAGGGGCTGTGGGGGTGACTCAGGACTGTGAGGCTAGTTTTGCAAATTTCTGTTTTTCAAGAAGTTTTGGTTTCCTGACCATAATGAAATTCATCTTGTTAGAGCCATGAAAGTTGAACAGAACTGAAGTTGCACCAACTGTGCCTTCCTACTATTCAGTATCTCAAGAATTGAAGTTGAAAACTTCTATGAAATAGTTTCACGAGATTCAACCAATTATTGATTGTGGAATATCATTGACAAATAGGAGGATTTCCTGTTTTTAGTATGGAATGAGTCAATCATCTACTTTGATATCTTATTGAAAAAGAAAAGGTGACATTGTTCCTCCATTGATCTTGATCAGTGTGACACATAACAAAATAGTTAACAACAGGGCGTATTTATAAAAGGACCTGCAGGGTGTGGTACTTTACACTGCCAGCCTGTGAAAGCTGCATGGCTTTGGGCCATTTCACATCGACAATGAAAATTGGTTTACAAGAAATTTCTGAAAACATGACTTTATAAGAAACATGATTTAGGTTTCGTTTGTGAAGTGGGTTGACTTTTTAACTTTTTTAACTATTTTAGCCTGGGCTAAAAAACTTGATTTGAGAAGGAGTTTTTAGCCTTTTTGTGAGAAAAGAGTGTAATGATTATAGGTTAGATGTGATGTTTTGTTTTTTGTGACTAAAATAGCTTATTTTGTCTTTTGTGGCTAAAATAGCCAAAAAAGCCCCAAATCCATCTTCCCAGACGAAGCTTTAATGAAAATTACTTTCACAAAAAAAAAAAGATGAGAAAATGATAGTATTTTTTGAACTTATTGTTTTTTCTTTTTGAAAACATAAAAAACAAAAATAAAGAAAACGAGAGCAAAAACACAACTAAACATGCTTAAGTTTACACAATATGATATTTCTCCGAGTAAAATGGGGAATGCCAAGCTAATAACCAAACATTGAAATTGTCTAAAAATGCACACTATGTTGCCCAGCAAAAGGTAAACAAATAGATAGAGGTAGGTAAATGTGAAATATAAGAAGCTGACATTAATAACAATCAAAATCCTCAATAATACCATTGCTGTTAAAACCCTCAATTCAAAAGACTAAGCATAGAGATTATAATGTAACTGATTACATAGCCGCAAAACTGAATCTGAAACCACAAACAACGTCCCAGTAACAACCTTATCCACAAATTTTAGCAGTTGAAGCACACAAAACTATGTTACATTGGGACGACCGACCACTAGTTTTCAACTGAAGATTTAAACACTATCACAACCACCAAAATTAATAAATCATATCATTTACAGTGAGGGGAAATCAAAACAAATAAGAAAAAAAGAATGAACTGTGGTTACTTGCTAAAGTTCACATGCCAAAACACTATGCCTACCTCGCTTGAGAGACTCAGTTTTCTCACCCGGTAACTTCTTTCACTGGGCCTTCGGTTTTTCAATCTTCACGTAGGGCAAGAGCCCCATGAAGTGGAGAACTTGTGGATTCCATCCCAGTTGCTGAGCACGACAGAACATCAAGAATGTGTTTGCAAAATAGGAGTTAAAAGACATTAAGGTGTGCCATAAAGCATGACCTTGTGGATTGAAGTACCAGTGAGAAATCTCCTCACAGAGCAGACTATCACAAAGCCAGCAAATACTCCCTAGCAATAAGGTGATGAGATATAACTTTGCAAGACGCTTTGCGGATCTATCTTGTGTGTGAATGTAGTACTTGTACATCCGGGGGATGCAGAGAAGACAGAGTACCACGTAATGCACCTTAAAGCCAATTTCAAAATGGACCAGTGAATGCACAAGGGCAAATACTGCACCATAGATGAAAACGAAGGTAGGCATTGTACTCCTGTAATGCCAATCCGGTGAGTACAAGATGTAGATATAGAGGAGCAATTCCCATACCATTGGGGTTTCATCACCTTGCTGTTGCCTGAAATTGAATCAGAACTTATACTCATGATCACAAAGATCACAAAGAGAATGGGCAATTTTTAATTTCGTATAAAATCCACTAAGAGAATGGACCTTGCTTAAGTTTTGGTTTCATTCATCAAATGTTTACTTTAGCTTAGTACAATGCTAGCCAGTTCTATTATGCTTATTAATTTTTTGGAGCCAAGGGTAATTTTTCTGAAATTCCACTGAAGAGAAAGGCTGGACTTGTGTCCCATGGATATTATTTCAGCTCTTGTTATTCAGTCCTTCAAGTGGTCTTTACTAAGTCTAGAATATCCTTAGTTGCTTACAATAACCATCATTGAGTTTCCTAGTACTATCTGATATTTGATTCTTTGGAATCATCATCACTGTCACAAATATTGCCAAAAGCAAAATGAGAAATTCAAGGGTGGCAGAGAAAGAAATGAAATTCAATCCTTCATTGTTGCCGTCTATTCTTGCTGGAAATTTCCTGATTTATTGAGTAGTCAGATCAATGTAGAAAAACTCAAAACTCAGGCTCAAATGTCAGCAAGTAGGGTTAACATTTAACAGACTTGACTGAGTCAAAAACCAAGTTAGGTTTTTTTACATATATGTATTTATGTATAGATATGCACACATGTAGGTGTGTGTGCATGTATGCATGAGTATGTGTATTTACATTCAACAGACTTTCTTTTTCATAAGTTTATGTTCAGAGCTCAGACCTAATTCAAACTACCAAATTGACTATATTATTGTTCATAAGTATAAAATTCAAAATCCAGGTCAATCAATAGTACACTTATCCACCAGACTTACCCAAAAAGAAATAAAAAAAACAATGAACTTACCAGGGAAAAAAGGAACACAAAAATACAAGTCACAATCAGTTATGTCTTTAGATAGTAATTTAAATCAGGTTTAAACTTTGAATGATAAGCATCAAATACTACAATTGTGATTTTAATGCTCAATCAAAGTTTTGTGTCAACTCAATATAATCAAGCATTTGCTTTGACTTGACAACTTGACCAAGTTGGCATTTAAACTTAGGGACAATCAGGTCAATCATCAAGTAACTCACAAGCAGCTCAATTTGAGTTTTTTACATGGCCCCGTTTGGAAATAGGCTATTTTAGTTGGCTATTTGACTTTTTACGGAAAGACATGTTAAAAAGTAGAGAGAGTGATGTAATGGAGTGTTTTGTTTTATTTGCTATTTTAGCCTGGGATGGGGTAAACAATGATCTGAATAAACCAGTGACAACAATATTTGAAAACACAAAGTCAACGAGGTTACTTTTGGATATGATTTTTCAGTTCTAGTACTCATTTGATTGTCTGAATATAGTGGTGTGGTGACAACTATATCTGAAAACATGAGAGCAATTCGGCTATTTTTGGACACACTATTTTACAGATTACATCCAAGTAATCTGACAAGCCCAAATAAATCCAAGAAAGCAGGGAGATCACTCCAATCCAACAACAGAAAAAGTGTATGATCTGGTGGTAACTATAACTACTATCCCCATATATGAGTAATGTTATTGCATATCCAGGTACAATAACACAAATATTCTGCTCACTCTCAACTATACTAGCCATGCTAGTGAAACATTCTCTTAAAAAAATATTTACATAACTAAATCTTTTTTACAAGGCAAGTCTCTGAACTTTCAATTCTATTTACTTCATGAAATTTTGTATAGCTTGGGCTATTAAGAGCATGCAACCCTGGATTTAAGTGCAAGGCTGTCAGACACTTCATGCCCTCCTAGCATCCCAGATTGACAGCCCAATATGGCAATACAACAAAAATTCTCAAAATTTAGACTAATAAGCAAGTGGCAAAATTTATAGAAAAAGTGCCTGAATTATATACATATATATATGTAATTCACTGGTAATACGTTGGTACTAACATACTAAGCCCATATATTGGACCCCACAATAGTTGATTAAAGAAAAGAGATACATTTGAAGAACACTAGTTTAACCTGATCAAGGTGACTTGAATAATCAAAGCACATTATGAAACATGATTGCAGTTTTCAAGCTTATGGACTTCCAAATTGCTTGATACTTGTGGGGTAGACAATTCCAAGAAATTTGCCAACAAGTAAGAAGCTAACAAAACATCATTTGGAGCATGTCATGTTTGAATATAACTCTGATTACATCAAGAAAATGATACACTCCAGGAGGATTTAAAGCCAGGGACTAACCTGACCTAATTTCATAAATTTAATTGTAAGAACTTGACAACTAAATAATTCGTAGGG
The DNA here is from genome assembly GCA_030407325.1 of Camellia japonica. Classification (NCBI taxonomy): domain Eukaryota; kingdom Viridiplantae; phylum Streptophyta; class Magnoliopsida; order Ericales; family Theaceae; genus Camellia; species Camellia japonica. Next base: position 16,898,615 of record JAPPVO010000036.1, on the reverse strand, counting down.
AACTCCCCCACTGGAAGAATTATACTTACACTAAGGATGATGATTGTTTCATCATTGGTCATCAAGCCATACTTACACTTCACACTAAAGAAATGGCTCCTGTATTTACAATGCTTAAAAATAAAGAATAATGTTATGTATACCTTATAAACCAAATTCAACTGCTAGATTATGGTCTAAATCAAACCAAAATGATATCATAAGTTCATAACTCATATGGTACACTGAAACTGCATTTTGAATATAGAATGAACACCTGCACTTGGGAACAGGGGTGACCTGGGGTTCAATCCCATGAAACCAAATTCAAAAGCAGTTTGATTCAATTAACAATTAATATGCATCAATACACTCCCAGATCCCGGTACTAATACCGTCACCATCTCAACAGCCATCATTGCCACAGCATCACAGCCCCCAAGTTCAAAACTACTACACTACAACCACTTCCCAACCACCACCGCACCATAATCCTCAATTATAATGACATAAACCCACTGCCTGGACTTGTAAATAAATCAAACTATGATATGATTGCACAGCTCAAACAGCAGTTCCTTATTTGACAGACCACTTTGTTAGTATATTATATGTAATGTATTGTTAGTGATCTAGATAGTGGATGTAGTTAGTGATCTAGATAGTGGATGTAGTGGATGTCTATAATATGTAAGGATATAGATAGTGGCTCTTAGTGGTGATAGTGGCTCTTAGTGGCACAAATAGTAGCTCTTGTTCTCTCCTATATAAGGAGTGTAATATGGTCTTCATAAATGTGTATATTGATATCTATGAATCTATAATACATCAATAAATACATAATTGATTCTCTCTCTCTTTTCCTATACATTTTCTACATGGTATCAGAGCGGCTTTAAAACCTAGTATTTTCGCTTCACTGGCGGGCGGCAACCTCACCTTAGCCGCCCGCCAGTCCTCAATTCAATATCCATCACTTTAATCTGTTTCCTCTATCTCTAACACCACAGCCATGGGCACCTCAATCTCAATGCCTCCTCCACTTGTAGCCATTCTCTTCTCACTAAGAGCCACTATCACCACTAAGAGCCACTATCTATATCCTTACATATTATAGACATCCACTACATCCACTATCTAGATCACTAACAATACATTACATATAATATACTAACATGGTATCAGAGCAAACTTACATCAGTCTATGGTTCAGCAGCCTGCTGCACCAAGAATCAACTCGATAAGGTCTGATGTAATCTGTTATTAGGCTCGTGATTGCAGAGATCTTCAGATGCAAACACAGATTCCTGATTCTTCTGGCTCTTGTTCCCATCCACCAATTCAACCTGTTAGTAGTGCTCAACAGACAGATGGTGACACCTACCACTATGTTCACTTTTCACCTCATCCTCCACCACCTTTTGCACACCCAATACCCATTTTTTTTTTTAAAACCAATCTTCACCTTTTGTACCTCACTCACCGACTCTCTCAAATCTCCACTTTCTTTATTTTTATTTTATCTTTCTTTTTCCATTAAAAAAAACAAAATTATATATATATATATATACCATATCAATTTGCACACCAAACCTTACCTTATTTTATTCATCTCGGAGATCAACCCCGATCACATTTTTTACACCACAAAAAAAAAAAAAAACAAAACAAAACAAAACAAAACAAACAAACAAACAACCGGCCTTACTTATTCGTCTCTTCAGCTGTTCTCTTCTTCTTGCCTTTGTCTTGGGCGTCCCTAGCCGGTGCTGCCTCCGTGTTTCCCACGCCGCCAAGCACGTTCACTTCCCGTTGCTCCTCAACTGTCACATATGGCGGACCTCCAAATCTGAGCATCACGGTGGCCTTCCGCTTCAGTTCCTTGTTTTCTGCCTTCAGCCCACATATCTCTGCTCGGGCATCCTTATACATGCCCTGGAGCAGAGCCAGTTGGGCGTTTAACTGCTGCACCTCATTTGTCCTACTCTGAAGCCGGTGCGACAGGTTTGAGACCGCAGTCATGGTCTCAACACATGACTTCAATGTGTAATAATTCGCCTCAATATCCGATTGTGCAGCCATTCTTTGCTCCACAGACAGCATCAGAAAGTTCAACGGCGCAAAACCAGGGGCGCTTGGCCCAGGGGCGCTAGGTTGAAGTTCAAGGGCCATATTCTGGGTTGTGGCCTCGTTGAGGTCGGGAAAGAGAGTAAGACCCCGGGACGAAGAGGCTATGTTCTGGGTAGCTGAACGGGAAGAAGAGGCCATATTCAGGGTTGGTTGTAGAGTGTTTCAGAGATAACAGCTCTCAGAGAACGACGAGTTGTTCAGAAGTTTTTTAGCTGGTTTGTTATGCATCAGCGGCAGCCTCGCCTTGGTTTAAATAGGCAAGGCAGACACGCGTATCACGCGCCTCTCAACGCCAGACGACAAATCGGTGCGCCTTTTGATGGCTCGACTTTTGATGGCTGTCGGGCACATCTTTTGATGGCGCGCCTTTTGATGGCTCGCCTTTTGATGGCTGTCGAGCACATCTTTTGATGGCACGCCTTTTGATGGCACGCTTTTTGATGGCACGCCTTTTGATAAGATTGGACACGCCTTTTGAGGGTCCGACAAGACTCTGTAAACTGTCCCGACATTGATTCCGGTTAGCTCCTATATGGGTCCGACAAGACTCGGTAAACTGTCCCGACTTTGATTCCGGTTAGCTTCTATATGGGTCCGACAAGACTCTGTAAACTGTCCCGACAATGATTCCGGTTAGCTTCTATACGGGTCCGACAAGACTCGGTAAACTGTCCCGACTTTGATTCCGGTTAGCTTCTATATGGGTCCGACAAGACTCTGTAAACTGTCCCAACATTGATTCCGGTTAGCTCCTATAGGGGTCCGACAAGACCCGGTAAACTGTCCCGACATTGATTTCGGTTATCTGCTACAACAGTTCGACACAGCCATATAGTGTCTTCTACAACGGTCCGACATGACCCCGTAAACTGTTTTCTACATCGGTCCGATATGACCCCATAAACTATCTTCTACAACGGTCCGACATGACCCCATAAACTGTCTTCTACATCGGTCTGCCATAACCATACGGTCTTCTACAACGGTCTGACACGACCATACAGTGTCTCCTATCCACTTTTATTTTATTTTCAGTTTATTTCTTTGTTTTGTTACTCTCTCCAAACTCAAGTTGGCTAGTCTCTATCCTCCTTGAGTTTGAGGGGGGCGTTATGTTAATATTATATGTAATGTATTGTTAGTGATCTAGATAGTGGATGTAGTTAGTGATCTAGATAGTGGATGTAGTGGATGTCTATAATATGTAAGGATATAGATAGTGGCTCTTAGTGGTGATAGTGGCTCTTAGTGGCACAAATAGTAGCTCTTGTTCTCTCCTATATAAGAAGTGTAATATGGTCTTCATAAATGTGTATATTGATATCTATGAATCTATAATACATCAATAAATACATAATTGATTCTCTCTCTCTTTTCCTATACATTTTCTACACACTTTACAATTTACATCTACATACCTGATAATGAACCAAGTTCAGAAATATCCTGAACCTAGCCAATTAAAAATGAAAACATAATCGAGAATGCATGTAGATTTAGTCAGACCTTAATAATATTGACAAGCTTACTGAGCCAGATAAATAACAAATCAAAATAAAACAATACTACGTGAGATCGAATTTTAAATCATCCCTAAGTGGACCAAATTTGGTGGTGCTCTACTTGAAACCAAACAGGACACATTAGGAGGCATGTATAATATTAATATCACATTAAGGTTATAAACTTGATGTGATAAGAATGTCTTTAAATTTTGTTCATTCATAATGTCCAAAGGACCAGTTCTAAAGCTAACCACCATTTAGAAAACAAAATGCTCCTACACAAAAACAAAAAATACTGTGTGCCTTTTTGCTTTTCTAAAGACCTCTTCATCCATGATGCACTGAATCAAAATTATACATTTTGCAAGAATGGGAAACAAAATGTCCTATCAGTAAAGAGTAGGCACAATCTCAATGAAATATCCCCCAAGTATTCTATGAAAACTTTATATCAGAACAAAAGTTTGCAAGAATATTACTCTAACAACAGATTTTTTCCTTAGCAAGTCTAAAAACAGCACATTACTATTAATGCAGCAGTCTCTGATTGTGGGCAAGTGTGTACATACTATACTGGATAACATATCATATAGAATGCTCATATAACTTATGTTACAAGCCTTCAAACACCTAAGTAGTAAAAAACAGCAATATGTGTCAGGATGCAGGGTAGTACCTATAAGTATTCTTTGTTCCTCACTCTAAGGATCTACTGTATAAAAGGCCCTCAGTATATATACTAAGAAGCATCTCTTCTTTCCCTTATTTAAGCCATATTTCAGCTGGTTTAAATAGTGGTTAAGGGTTTTGTTGTCTAAATTAGCATCCATATCTCTCATTGTATCTCTTCTTTCCCTCATTTAATAAAATTTCTTTTTACTGCCGACCCACAAAAAAATAATACTAATAATTAAAAAAAGAAAAAGAAAACCGTAACTAGAGGCCATCAGACAAGAATACTAACACTTTCTGCAGTGTGGCATGGAATAACATGCTCCCAATATCAAGAATCATATTTGATATGTGTAAGACAGTAAATCTTTTCTCAAAGCGTTGCCTCAAGGCATTCACAAGACCAAAGAGTGCCAAGATAATGCCTGGGATATTTGACATAGTGTTGAAAAACTCTGCAATATAAGAAGAGTAGACGTAATTCTGCTCACACCAATCAGTGGTGGATGTAACAGGACCCCAAAAGCTTGATATTCCACCTGCCATACTTCAATATATATCCCTAGAGAACGATATTGTACAACTGGAACAGCTAGTGTCAAGATGTCACTTTGGACGCACAGAAACCGGAATTTATGTATCTGTAAAAGCCACATGAGAAGTAAAATGGATTAATCAATCAGTAGTTTTTTTTTTGGCCGGGGGGGGGGGTTCATAGAAAACCAGTTCTTTATGACTGAGTAAGAAATAATTTGGCTTACTACCAGATGATAATTTCAACCAACTTTATAAAAATAAAAATAAAAAATAAAAAAGTCGATAACATAATTTTGGGTATTCTTGTCATTTGTAGCTATAATGATAACAGCTCATAGTTTGGTCCTTAGATTTTATGGTTTCAGTAGTCAAAGTCTAGTATCGATTCCAAGTACCAGAGTTATGATTTCCTATGCATCCTTACATTGCTATGTAATGCTTCCAAAATAAATTTCCAGAGCATTGAATCCTTTTGGGTCTACGTTATACAAATAAAAACATAAACCAAAATAAATAAGGAAAAGCCAAGCAAAAATAGCACACATTTAACGTGGGACCATAGCAAAAACCGAATTTATGCACCATTAGCCGCATAAATTGTATTAAACCCATATAGCATATGCATATGTTCTGGACATTGAAAACAAATCAATACAACACAAAGAAGCAGTATAACACACTATACACCACATGGAATTCTAGAATGGTACATGGTCATCCTTCGATGACACAATTAACAAGAATATATTTGTTGCACAGAGTTTGGGCATGGAAGCATTTTCATGGAACAAACGGCAAGTCCAACTTATATTTAATATGATTTCCCAAATAAAGCAAGTGAAGTAAACTATCACGGAATATCCCAACATAATTCATATTTTATTAAAATTATCAAGCTTTCAAACACAGGGGATCTCTGCTACAGTATCAAAAAACATAAAGAGACAGAGAAAAGAAAGAATCAAAGGTCCAGTTATCTCAGCATGTGTATATACAGACTTGAAAATTCATGGTATCTAACATCAGTTATTAAACTATCGTTATGGAAATAAAACACAACCTCCATCAGAACCATACGAGAAACCCACCCTAAGGAATTATGTGGTAGTAGAAATTCATATTTTACATTATATATTAGCAAGTGAGACACAAACACATCCATGATGTATCCCACTAGTGACTTGCAACCTTCCTTTCCCTGCAGGGAAGCAGGAGATACCATTCAAGGTAATAGCTATATTACGCTCCCTCCGTCCCAATTTATTTGTCCTTCCTTAAAACTCCAACTTTTTAAGGGAACAAGGAATAAATGCTTTCACATTCAAATACAATGTAATACTATTACACTACTCATCAAAACTACCTACATTCACACTCATTACACTTATTTATTAAGTATAATTTGGGAAAGTCATGAAATTTATGCTTTGACTTTTCAAAGTGGACTAATATTTTGGGACAATCCCAAAATGGAAAGGAATGCCAACAATTTGGCATGGAGGGAGTATAATATATGTAAAGGCACCAAAAGGGGTGCCACCCACATGCATTATAAGGAGACAGAAAAAAAAAAAAAAATGTCTGTATACATCAAATCTTACTCAAAGGACTCTGCAAAGTCACTAAATGGTTTGTTCAAGAGTAACTTATCCTCCTTTCCTTTTCATTTGGAATATTTTTCTTTTTTCCTTTTAAGAAACAGGTTAGTCGTCCAACTAGTAGAAACCAAGATATTAAAAAGAGAACAAATTCCAATACACAACTCTTTAGCTTAAAAAAGACACGCCTCTTTTCTTGATTTTCTTGTTATGAGAAGAAAACCACATATCAAGAACGAGCTAATTCAGTTCGATAGTGTCATCACTCATGCAACTCTATAACCCCACCCCCACCCCAAAAATTAAGTGCCCTGCAACTCTCAACCGTGAGAACAATATGATCACAAACACAAAATTCTTTTATTCATAAGGAAGTGGTGGGTAAATTGTGCACCTTAATAACAGACCTTTGATCATGGTAGATTCCATCCACCTTATTACCAAATGTAAGTATTTTACGTAGGACTAACGGAAAGATAATATGGCAACTAATATGGTTTGGATATTGAAAAGGAGTGTTTCATCAATAGCAACTATATTTCCATTTTTTATTGAAATTTTAAAATATTAAATAAATGTAGCTTTGTGATTTAGAATTTGGTGACTCTCTCTCTCTCTCTCACACACACACACACACACACACACACCCCTAGACCCACACACCCCTTATATCCAAGAGGCACAAAAGTCTTCTCATGCACCCCCACACCCTTCTATCCACTCTCTTGGCTCTTTTACTTCCCTTTCTTTTACAAAGAACAAAAGGCTCAAGAGCTGCTTTGTACCCTCCATCCCTCCCTCTCTCTTCAACCTCTTTCTTCTCTCTCTTTCACATTACAAAATAAAAACAATCAGTGTAATCGGTTTGCCCACCACATCTTTGATGGAAATCATTAAATCTGGATTACATCATTGAATAACCATTCAACATCCAAGTTTTGCTCAAGAAAAAACTAAAATGGAACAATTTTGAGACTTCTCCCCCAACTTCACCAATGGAAATAGGTATATCGATGAACCAATAATATACCTAACAAGAGGGTTGCAAACCAACCGAGTTAGTGAAAAGCTTGATGTTTGGCTCGTTTATAGCTCGTTTAAACTCATTGATTACAAAATGAACCGAACTCGAGAGATAATATCACGCTCGATTATTAAACAAGTCAAGCCCAAGCTCAAATAAGTTCGACTTGGTTATGCTTAGCTCAAATTTTCTAATAATAATGTAAATAATATTAATCAGTGTGTTTGATTTCAATTTTTTGAATTCAGTTTTCTAAAAATTGAGTATTTTGTTTTTCGTATTTTTTTTTTGTTTTTAGTGAATATTTTTTAAATTTTAAGCAATTTTTTTACTTTTTTAGATGCACCTTACTTAAATGTATCTAAATAGTAAAATATTTGTGAAAAAATATTTTACAAAATTAATAAATACACAAAAATATAAAAAATATACTGAATTTTCATTTTTTTTTTTTGTATTTTTTGATATTTAGTGTATTTTAAAAAAAAAAAAAATCACAAATATTATACTTTTTAAGTGTGTGTGTTAGGTGTGTCTAAAAATTTTTAAAAAAAAATTACTTAAAATATTAAAAAAAAGGTAAATTACACTGACCTCCCCTGAGATTTACCTTAATTACAGGTACCTCCCATGTAATTTCAAAAATAACACTGACCTCCCTTACTTTTGAAAATAATACATAGATTTCCCCTGCTGTTAGAAGAATGTTAATAAAGTAACAAAAACAGTGACATCAATCACAATAAACATATAAATGCCCAAAATACCCCTGTCAATACACCTTCATCTTCTCTATTTCCAATTCTTTTTATCTCTCTCTAAAATAGGAAACTGCATCTCTTGCACCCTATCATCCTCACCAGGCAAAGCTCCAACAGTAATCTTCCCAAATGGCAAAACCCAACAATTCCACCAACCCATCAAAGCCGCCGAACTCATGATCGAGAGAGAGAGAGAGAGAGAGAGAGAGGGGGGGGGTCTTCTTCGATCACAACTGCTGCCTCCACAGTGGATTCCAATCCCTTTATGGTGGCAACTAAGTTGTCGACCACTACTCCCTTGCTTCGGCCGCGATTCTGCGACGACGGTGCAATTGAAGACGCTGGCGCGACAAAGGACGCTAATCGACCAATGATGTTGGAGTCCGATGGCGCGACCGACGACGGGGCAGAGGGCAACTTTCTCTCTCTCTCTCTCTCTTCTCTACTCTTCTCTCTCCTCTTTTCGCCATCTCTCTCGTAGCGCCGTCGCCACCGCTTTGTTCTTTGATATGTTGAATCTCTCTCTTTCTCTCTCTATTCAAGTTATTTTGTGATTTTGTTATTAGATCTACAACTCCAGATCTGGTTTATTTCTTTGTTAATGGTCAACATAAAGAGACTCAATTCCGACGCCGACGAAAAGAAAGAGAAATTCCAACGTTTACCTCATGTTCCCCATGAAGAGACTTAATTCCGTCATCAACGCCGCCGACTTGGGCCCGCTCTTCCTCGTGGCCAAAAAGGTCTCCGGCGGCGGTAGAATTGTTAGGGGTGGTGCCGGAGCCAAAGATGGAGGAAGAGGATGACGTGGGAGATGGTTTGGCGGCGGAGTTTATGAAGCGTAGGTTGCCTGTGTGTAGTTCGAGGAAACTGTTGTTGGAGACAATTGTGAAAGAACCGGTTTGGTCGAGATGATGGACGGTGTTGATGAAATGGGTTAATTCCTTTATTTTTTTATCAAGGGTATTATGGTCATTTTGACTCTGAACTTAACGTCGTCCATGCTCTTTTAACGGGAAGAGAGAATCTGTATATTATTTTCAAAAACAGGAGAGGTCAGTGTTATTTTGTAAACTACATGGGAGGTCCCTATAATTTACCCTTAAAAAAATTCATTGAAAAAATTAAAATACGGAAAATAAAAAAGTAGAATTTTCTAAAAATCAGAAGCAAACAAGCTGAATAGTTTTTGCACTACTTCCAAATGAACATGACCAAATTGTTAATTGTTTTTAATTAAATTATATATATATGTGTGTGTGTATTTGTATATATTATATCCATTTTTAATTATTTATTTATATTCACCACAAGAGCTACTAACATGCACGTGCAAGTGAGTAGGGCAATAGTAGATGCCAAGTGGACCACTTCAAGCCTTCAAGAAAGATAAAGACACCAGATTCATAAGGGATTGACTGAGGACGCTTTTGTTTTTCTTTGATGCGGGATGGAGAACATGTTAGCTCTCATAAATGCCATAAATGACATTATCAAGTAAGAACCTCTTGTTCTAAAATGCTTAACGTCCCACATTGGCCTTTTCATGAATTTCATAGACACAAAACTTCTATATATGTGCAGAGGGAAGGAGCGGAACGTATTGTGGCATTGTTAGTACTAACAATTCGAGCTAACTCGAACCGAGCTCGAGCTTGGTAGTTAGCAACCCGAGGTCGAGTTCAGTTTTATGGCTCAATTCAAGTTTGAGCTGATCTAAAACACAAGAAAAACAAATCGAGGTGAGCTCGAACACAATAAAACTTGATTGGGCTCAGCTCATTTACATCCCTACAAAACAAACATGCATGATACTGCTGGCTACTCTATATTCTAGTACCCCTAAAGGATATGATCAAAAAAAGGTTTATAAATACAAAATTAGCACTAGTGACAACTTACATCTTTACTTTTTTTCTTTTTCCTTTTTAATCAAAAGCACTTATAATGGCCAAGTCTTGGCAAAACTATATAATGCATATCATCATGAATCAAGTTTACATATTATAAATACAAAATTAGCATTTGTGAGTTTTGAAATTATGATTTGAGTGTGGAAATTTTGTTTGGTTATAAGTTTTGAAAAGAGTTTGGAATAATTAATGTGACATATGATATTTTATTCAAAAACTTACAACTCATAACCAAACACACAACTCAAAATTCTATTCAAAGTTCATAAAAAATTTAAAAAAAATCTAAAAATATTTTTTATTTAATATATAAAAAATAACAGGTGTCAATTGCCAAAAGAAAAAAAATTTATACTGTTCCGGTCAACCGGCCAGACGATCGGGTAGGCCAAATTTCAAAATTCAAATCCCGCCTGAAGCAAGTTTTCAAAAGTGGTGTTGACTTAATTTTTGAAAGTGGTAACCAAACATCATACTCAAATATGGGTGTGGAGTCATGATTTGAACTCCACACCAAATACAGCCTAAATCTTTACTTTTTTTTTTTCTTTTTCCTTTTTAATCGAAAAGCACATGTAAGGGACAAGTCTTGCCACAATGTACAAAATATAGGTCATAATCAGTCAAGTTTACATATAAGAATAGTAAATATATAGACATCAAATATTTTCCACTATATAGGGCATTTAAATTTTGCAATATCTAGTAATAATTCAGCTTACAAAAATTCTACGGAAAATATTTCAATTTTTGGAGTTCATCAAGAGCTATATTCGTTATTTGGGGGAAATGTCAAGTCCATCCATCCCTGGACATACTGATAACAGAATATAACAAGCACAAATTCAATTTAACACTAACAATTAATAGACAAAAAGACAAAAGTTTCTGTGAATCATGGAACCATGAGACTGATAGAAGTTTAGAACCAAAAAAAAGTCCCAATAAACCTATCATAAACATTTAAACAAAAATCAACCAAAAAGTTGAATTTAGAAACAACCAAATAATTAGACCAAACCCACAAATGCAAACCCATCATCAAATACGAAGCACCAACAAAACTCTAGTTTTTTCAAATACCAGTAAGTGCCTTTTCTAATCAAAGATAGTATACAAACAACTACTACTAAACAATGTTCAGAGCAAAACCACAAAATTCAAACAAATCACACCCATCTAAAGCCTTGAAACTGAAATCACTGAATCAAATGCATCAAACTAATACCATTTTCAAAATTTTCAAAAAAAAAAAAAAAAGTAAAACCCATTACAATGAAACACAAAATGAAAAAAAATAAAATAAAAGATAAAATAAAAATAGAAACTAACAACTCACCTTACAGACAAAGCAGATCTATGTTGCCCTTGTTGTATACATATATTCTGCAAGATCTACCTCCATTCTCTCTCTCTCTCTCTCTCTCTATGATGATGATGAATGGTTTTGGTTTCGGGTTTTGAAAAAGGAAAAGAAAAAAAAGTGGGAAATGTCGAATCGAAGCACATTGGTTGGGCGAATAGAATTTGGGGCTCTCCAGAAGAGCGCGTGAGGATTTGGAATTTTATGTGACACGTGTCGTCCGGTTGGCATTTGTGGGGGTATTTGTTGGATTGGATTGATGAGCAGTTGAGATTGGTTTTAGGCAGATATTGCAGGCGCGGGAGTTGCGTTATTGGGGAAGTAAGACGGACCGTGTCATGTACGCGCCAGGTGTTGGAGAGTAAAAATTATTTGATGCTCATTGCAGGGAGACCGCGACCACACTGTAGGGATTGGAAACTCCAATATTCCATTTTGGTTTCTTCTATTTGGGACATATATTAAACGGCATTTAGGTCATAGGCCTAATTTTAAGGTTTTACGCAATGCTACATCATTTTAATTTTAGGTCAAGGTTGGCATCTCTTTAAAAAGTTAAAAAGTCAAAAAATTATTTAAAAAGTTAAAAAGTTATTTCTATTCATCAAAAAAAATATTAAAAAATTACTTTTCCACACATTCATACAACTCAGCAATCATTCAAAGTTGGCGCTGTGCAGCGTTTGTCCCAAAAATTGCACAGTTTGAGTGCAATTTTCACACACAGTTGTTCGGCCCATGGGGGCCCATCACGAGTCCCGTTTTGATAATCTAAATCATTCAATGTGTAGAACTTATCGAGTAATATATGTCTATAAAAAATCACATTAATCGAATATCGATAACTACATGATTAAATCAGTTTTGTATAAAAAAATGAATGGTGTTATAATTAATGATTGAAAAAAAACAAATCTGATTAGATAGCTATCGATATCCGATCAACGTAATTTTTAATAAGCATACAGTACTCGACGAGTTCTATATATTACACGGTTCAGATTATCAAAATGGGACCCGTGATGGCCCCCACGGACCGAACAAAACCGTCCAGTGCAATGCCCGAAAAGTAGCCAATAATTTCTTACCATTCAATCAGCTTGCAAATTGTACAGCTGTTATACACACATCTCCAATCTTCTCTTACACACTTCTTTATACAATTTTTTAATATACATTTTTCCATAAAAAGTCAAAAAGTTAACCCAAACATCCATATTTTTTTCCTCAACTTTTTAGGCCAAGTTTGGCAAGTTGAAAAAAAACCAAAAAGTCAAAAAGTTACTCAAAAAGTTAAAAAGTTATCACTATTCACCAAAAGTCAAAAATTACGGCTGCACAACTCACAATCCTAATTTTCCCCTACACACTAATTTATACAATTTTTTAATACACATTTTTCCATAAAAAGTCAAAAAGTTAACTCAAACAACCATATTTTTTTCCTCAACTTTTCAGTCCAAAAAGTCAAAAAGTGCACTTATTTAGGACATCCCAAACAACCCCTTAATCGAAAAAAGATAAAAAAAAAAAAAAAATGCACTTATTTAGGACACCCCACACAACCCCTTAGCTTTTTGGTTATTTAACCGGTCATTCGACTAGTCATTCAGTAATAAAGTGACAATTATAATTGATAAGAGTGATAATTATGATAAATAAGTATTGCACCGGTTGTGCAGACGGTCAATTGACAAGTACAAATATGGGTAACGTTTGGTTTAATTTTCAAAATTCAACGTTTGGTTTAATTTTCAAAATTCAATTCTGCTTTCAAATTATGATTTGAATCGAAATTTATAACCAAACAAATTTTTAAAATACAATTCAAAATTACTTTCAAAACTTATTTCTTCTCTTATTTATTTATTTATTATTATTAATCAATCAATCAATCATTTTTTTCTCTCTCATCTCTCTCTCTCTTCTTACATTCTATATATCAATCAATCAAAAAAAAAAAGTATAAATCATCCCAAAACTATTTTCAAAACTCATAACCAAATAAATTTTCTCTTTTCAAATCATAATTCAAAAACTCAAAACTCAAAACTCAAAACACAACTCCACACTCACATCATAATTCTAAAACTAAACCAAACAGAGCCTTAGACTTTCAGACAAACTCAAATTCAAATTACCAATCATTTTCATAAAGTTTTTGGGTCAATGTAAATTTAAGGGATTTTTATTGATAAATCTCATTTAGAAATGTTCTAACCCAAGAAGTCTATGAATGAATTTTTTAACCCACTTAGTCCCATGTATTTATATATTTATTCCATAAAATCATTTTTCTTGATTTACACTACTTTCTTAAAGTCTTATACCCTTATATTTAATATTGATATTTAATGTTGGGAGAGGAGAGAGAAGGGAAAGGACCAAGGCATAGAAAATTTCATACACAAATTAAATAACATTGATGTTATTATTTTATATTATTATATATGTGAATATATTTTTAATTAACAGCACATTAAAAATAATGTGAACATTCTCTCTCATCTGATGTGAATATATTTTTAATTGACAACACATTAAAAATAATGTGAACATTCTCTCTCATCTGACGTGAACGTTTATAATACGTTTCTGAAAAATTCTCTCTTATTTAATGTAAGGATGTGAACGTTCACAACATGTGAACCATCTTATTTCTAATTGACAATACATTAAAAATAACATTCATTATATTTTTAAGTGGCAACACATTCTTATTCACAACATGTAGTAATGTGAACGTTCACAACATGTGAACATTCTATAACGATTCGGATTTTGACCCAACCCATTTCATATTCCGGATCCGGGTTTTATGGTTTTAAAATGTTGTTCATTGTTGTTTCCCCCTTATTCTTACTTGAGTTTGGCTATTTGGTTGTATCAAGCGTGTTTGGAATAAGTTGGTTGCTTGGTTTTCAAACTCTTGTTGCCTAGGATTTTACCCATCCGCTCGAGCGAGCTTTGTGAACCCTTAGTACTTTTGCAAGTCTGCAAAACTACTGAGAGAGTGTATTCTACGCTCAAGCAGCGTTTCCTACGTTCAAGCGAGTGGGCGCTCGAGCGGCCCTTCTTGCGCTCGAACGTTGGTCTATTGTCTGCAAAACTACTGGGAGTGTGCATTATGCGCTCGAGCGTCACTTCTTGTGCTCGAGCGGAACAACTTGTTGTATCTGACGCTCGGGCGTCAATTCTTGCGCTCGAACGAACTGTGTATATATCAGTTCGCAGCAACCTTATTTTTCATCACTTTTTCATATCTTTCTCTCTCAAAACCCTAGATCGACACACTCTCTCTCTCTCTTTCTAAAACTCACTCTCTCTTTACATTTTAACTTAGATCTATTGGGTTTTCTACCCTAGTGTCTTTGAGAAAAAGTTAGAGCATTCCAAGAGCTCCGTTTTGATCCGATTGAAACTTGGTTTCAGCGTCGTTGAAGGTTCCACCTTGCTTTGTTCGTCTTCTAACTTTGAGGTAGGGGCTTTCTACACTCTTCTATGAGTTTTAACTTAGTTATTTGTTGGTATGTAAGAAATATTGGGATTTGAGGTAGTTTTGAACAAACCTAGGGTTTTGGTTTAAAATTAAAAGAGGAATTTTTGAATGAACATAATGGAAATGGTTATAGGAGTAATTATGAGCTTGTGTTGGGTTAGAATGGTGTATTTTGCTGTTTGGGATAAAATCGGGAAAAATGGGGTTTTGCCATAAAACGACTAAAATGATTATTTTGTATAAATAATGAAATTAGTATTGAAAGTGTGAAATTGGGAGGTTGTTTATATGAATGGTGTAGTCGGATATGTATTATCTCTTGCCTATAGAAGTTTGGATAATTTATCTATTGTGAAGATTGTATATCTATTTAGAAATATCTATCTTGGGCTATCGATGGAAGATAACTATGATTGTTGTAGAAGTTACATGAGGATTAGGCAAATTGAAATTAAACACTTAGCCATTATCATTGAATATGATTATGAATTCTATACATTGTTTATGTATGATATTGGGAGGAGAAAATGGATGTACTCCATGTTTGGGAGGAGAAAGGGAATGGACTCCACTAAATTAAGTTGGCAAATGTGTCCAGGGTGAAAGTCACAAAAATCGCACGTATACATAGGTGCCGATTCCCACGGATGAAATTTCCTTAAAATGGCAAGTAAATGTATTTATATGATAATTATATTGGTTGGAGACCTATGGGGTGTATTCTCTATTTGGTTGATTAAATGAAGTGGGTATAACTAATGAATTGAGATAACTAATAAACTAAGATAAAATGGATTGAGATGTAAGTTTGGCATAACTTGGTTTTGGAAAAGAGAGTTGTAAAAGGTTTTATCATTGGGCATTGAATATGTGCATCATACTTATATCTTTGTTAAGATTCATATATTGTGATAGATTGTCTATGTTAAGATTCATATATTGTGATAGATTATCTCTATTGGGCATTGGCTCACCCTACTTGGAAAAACTATTTTCAGGTGCTGGTGATATGCCTCTGCCAAGGACTTAGTTTGGGAGGACTATGGAGCTGAAGGCTCAATTTCTGTTTATTTTGTATTTAATTTCCTTTTAAGCCTAGGGCTTTACTTGTGTTAAGCTGACGACTCATTTTGTTGTAACCAAGCACAATCTTGAAAATATGTAAGCCCTCAGGGCACTTTTATTTGTTTATCTTCCTTCCTTTCCTTTAACTGGCAGCATATGCTATAGATTCAGAGTTAGACTTTATGAATGTATGATGCGTATGTTTCTTTTTTGTATATCATATTGAACTAATGGAAGATAACCTTATTATTGTTGTTGTCTTATATTGGATACTATGGATGGATTATTGTAATTATTTTGGAGCATTACAACTTGGTATCAGAGCGTACTGGGTTTGAATACTTTGGATATGTAGGAAGTGATTAGTACCATAATGAGTTTGTATAGCTTGATAGAGACTTTAGTATGAACGATGTATGCTTATATGATAACATACTTATGTGATTTTATGGGTATATGATTTAATTTCTAGGATGTTGATTGAATCTACGGGTTTCTAGAAAACCTATCAAAAGAGCATTTGATCACTGCTGCTTCTTACCGGAACTCTGGCAACGCTGCGGGACGATCATTATCTGAAAATGAAATTTGTATGTGTCTACGTGACTATGTGCTTATGTGCAGTGAATTACTGTTGTCTACCGCATTAGGACGCGAGTGAGTTAGTGTAGACACCTCATTTTTTACGGCTCTTACGACTTGGATGTCATCGCTTGTACACCCGATGATGAGTTTATATGCTTGTCAAGTGCTCGAAGTCTTCAGTGGAATGCCACAGCTTTGAGTCTTCCGAACCCTACAACCCTGTTTCCTCATTCTTGGACGAAAACCTTGGTTTTTCAAGCCTGCAACCCTTGGTGGCCTGCCGGCCACCTTTTTGGGCTGCTGGGCATCACTCTTGGTTGCCGCCCACCAGGGTCTTTTGCAGATATTTTGTGATAGTTGTGCCAGCTGTTTGTACAAATGCTTGCATCTGCTCTCACGTGTAGGGCTGGATGTTCTTGAGGAGAATTCATGTTTTCTATATATAGAGTGCCTCCCTCTCGTGTTTTAAGGTTAGAAAAATTTTGGAGCAAAATTCTTCCTCGTTCTCTACCAAATTTCTACACTCTTGCCTACATAGCCTCAACCTTTACCTATACACTCTTAAGCAAACCTCTCCATATTTGAGCTGAGGTCTCTGTGAGCTTTGTTTGAGCTCTAAAGGGTGTTGTTTGCCTTGTTTTATTGCTTGGAAGTGTTTTTCTCTTCAAAAGTATAAAGTTTTGTCTCTTTACTAGCTTTATCTATTCTTTTTCTTGTTGTTTTCTGACTGTTTTTTGCCTATAAAAACTCTGTATTTTTTGGTTGAAGTTTGGGTTTTAAGGCCATTAAAGGTTGAGGGATTGTTCACCCTTCTTTGCACCTTGTTTTGAAGGCCCTTTTCCCTGCTGTTTCCCATCCTTTTACTATTTGTTTTTTAGCTTTTAAACACTGTTTTTCAGAGTTATTTTAGTGGCCAAAATCATGTTTTGAAGTCCAAATTTGGAGGGGTTAGCCTCCCCTCCTTGTGCCTTGCTCACTAACCTAACTTGTGCTATGTTTTAGCTTATTAATCTAGCTATTTTTGTCTTAATTCCAATATGTTTTAGGACTTATTTTAGACTGTTTTAGCACTGTTTTTGGTTGATAGTTGCATTTGAGCTTTGTTTTGCATGCTTTTAGTGTAATTATCCTCATAAGCTTGGTGTTTTAGGCCTTAGACACCATCTTATTTAAGTTGATTGCATTTATTTATGGCTTTCCATACTTGTGATCACTCTTAATCATCTCTGTGACCTCCCTTCTTTCTTGGCTTTTGTTTTGCTTTGAAAGTGGTTTCAAACAATTTGTTTGCTTTAAGCATGAGATTGAGATGTTATGCTTAATGGTTTAATCCTTTTGAGGTTCATTACCAACGGTATAATGTCTCTTTCATGCCTAAAACAACACTTGGTTTGAGCCCTCTTTCCATTTAGAGGACTTAAACTCACCATTGGACTCAATGAATTAAAGAATAGATGGTAATCTAAAATTGAGTAACTAAAATGGGACTAAAATGGTGCAAGATAATATTTGGTTTTGTGTTCAATCGGATATTAATTGAACACATGGAAGCTTGATGCATTTTATACTCATTAGTGATGAAATGATTCAAGTTTCCAAGGTCACCACTTCCCTTTATCAACTCATGAAAGGGAAGAGGTTTGAGTCTTATTTTATTGCATTTATTGAATTTGCACACTTTGGTTTATGAGCCATCATGCAATGAAATTGCTTGAATTGGTGGTTGGTGGACCAAGTTTTGTATCTCCTTTGATTTGTTTATGAAAAGAAGGAGTAAGTTGTGCAAACAAACCCTTAAGAATACCCTGTGCATGCTCTGTTTGTTCTCTGTTGCAGCAAGATGAACTGGGCAGCAATGGCTGGCAGGCCATCTTTGATGGCCGGCCGGCTATCACTGGTGGTCGGCAGGCCCTTAGATGTAAAATTCAGCAGTGTATTTTTTGAGCAGAGCAGAGTTATTCTAGAAGTGGACAAAAGTGTAAGTGTTCTACTGTACAACAGAGGTTTTATGGAAGCAAAACAGTGGCCTTTTCGGGTGGAAACCGAGCACATGTATAAGCATTCCTCGCATACCAAGCCTGTTTAAGTTTAAATATTTAGTTTAGATATTTGTTATAATTAATTAGTTGTAGCTAGTTAATTTTGTAAAGTGTTGTAATTAATTAGTTAGTTAACTAGTTATTTGATTCCGTTTTGTAATTATTTTAGTTAGCTAAAATAGTTAATTCAAGTATTATAATAATTAGTTATGTAGTTTAGCTAATTATTCATTTCAGTTTGTAATAGTTAGCTTAATTAGCTTAGCTTTAATTAGTTAGTTAGTTAGTTCATTCGGACTCTTCTTCGTGAGAGCGCAATGTTGTAATAACGTGTGTGTCTTCTAACCCCACGTCTTTCTCCCTTTTATTTACTAGCATATAATGGGTAGTTTAGGGGTATCATGTTTTGTTTAACATACTTCATGTTTGCATCCATTTGTATTGCATGCACCGAGGCTTGGTTCATCATTTTAACCTGCATTGTTAGTTTAATACATTCTTTGAATACGTGTTTAGACCGCATGCTATCAAATTGATTAATATGCCATATTAGTAGCCGAGCCTATTAGTTGCATATTGCATGTGTTGCATTAGTCATATCGCATAGTTAGGAATCATGCATTTTTCTAACTCATTTCTCTCTTTGGCTTGGAGTACTAGGTGAGCCTTTACTCGCTTTAACATGATTGCATGAGTGTGATTGTTGCCATCCTTAGCATGCTTGCCATGAGGCTAAGTGCTTAATTGCTATAATTGCTTGAATGCCTGTGGATGAAGGCTTATTGCTTGAATTGGTAATGTTCATATGCAATCACTTTTTCAAGTGGTACATATTCGAAACAATTTTCAAAACAAACATGAATCAAGTGTTCCAATTCTTGCAAGTTAGTCTATACTTGTATGTACACATCACATAGTAATGCTAGCCTAATAATCGGAACAAGAGCATATAATGTACATAAGATTCATATCATGATTAGTAGAGGCCGATCTTTGATCGGGTGAGCGGGGGTACTCAATTCATTGATGACCTTCCCCTCTCGTACCTAAGCTCCCAAGCCGAGACAATCTTGGTGATGATGGACACATGGCTTTTGGCACGAGTCATGGATTTCCTAAATTTTCCAAAAATATTTAGGTGGTGACTCTATATCTGGCAAAGTAGTCAATTTTTGGCAATTTGATTCAAAATCGATTTTCCAAAAGACTTGTCGGATTTGGAATCTTTGGTGATTATCTATTTCACATTGCACTTGTGAGATCAGATTCAGAACCGCAGGAGTCTGATACTATAGGGCTTATTTCGACTTCCGAAAGAGGGTGCAAAAAAGTCAGGCTATATTTTGCTTCGGCACATTTGTAAATGTGTTAATCTCTTTTGTTACCTTCATTAAGATGTCAGGACGCGGACGTGGTAGTGATAGGTGCAGTAGGCCTAAAAGGCATAAGGTGCCTTTACCAGATGAGATTTTAGTACAGGAAGAAGGGGTTGGTCAGGCTAATGTGGCCGAACCGATTGGTTAATAGGCCATGGGCACCTTAGCCCGTGAAATGGCCAGAGCATTGAGGAAATATATGGACATTCTCAGGGCTGAGAATCAAGTTTAGGCCCAAGTAGCTGAGGCAAGGCCATCTTTTCTGAAGTGAGAGTTTTTCTGGTCAAATCTGGATGAGTTTGTGGGTGATCCCAAAGAGCTACTGAAAGCAAATGAGTGGTTAGAACAGATAGTGAAGATGTTCGAGGTGCTTGGCATCGAGGACGATGGACTGAGAGGAACCTTGGCATCCTTCCAGTTGAAGGGAGATACGGGTCAGTGGTAGAAATATGCGCGTGGGCGCATTGGAGTGACTTGGAAGGCCTTTGTCAACGCCTTCTAGGATAAGTTTTTGCCTCTCACGGTTTGGGAGAAGTTGAAAGATTAGTTTTCTCAGCTCAAGCAGTTGAACACACCGCTGGCCGAGTTTGAGGCAACCTTTACTAGCATCTCTAGGTTTGCACTAGAGTTAGTGGCGACAGAGGAGCACCGTTGCTTGGAGTTTGAGAAGAGGTTAAGGAACGAGATTCTTTTCAAGGTAGCAGGTTTGATGATTAGAGATTACGAGCAACTTATAAAGTCAGCGACTCATTTTGAGACTGTGATGTAGATGGATGAGGAGAGGTTGAGGGGCTCTAGGACGAGTCAGGATGTTCAGGGGGACAACAAGAGGTAGGGGGTCCTAACCTACAGCAGTCATAGGGAGCTCAGTCAAGGTCCACTTTTCCAGTGCCGAGTTCAGGTTCTAGGAAAGGTAGCTAGAGAGATTTCACTTGTTACAAGTGTGGCCAGTTGGGCCACAAGTCTCCAGCTTGCCTGCAAAGAGGAGAAAGGCAACGATTTGCACCGTTTTCGGCTCGCTCTCAGAGCCAAAGTTAGGGGAGAATGTAGCCGTTCACTTGTTATCAGTGTGGGTAAGTGGTGTATATGAAGGAATTTTGCCCTCAGTTGGGTGGCACACTCGGTGCATCTGGTTCGAGACAGATATAGAGCCACCAACCGGCACAGTCAGCACAGGCCTCGAGGGCCAACCAGGGAGCCTCTTCGGTTCAGTCAATGCATCAGGCTTATACTCCGAGGGGTGAGCAGGTAGAGTAGAGACCTTCAGAGCGTGTGTATGTTGTTACCGCGCTAGATCTTACATTGGCTCCTTTAATAGTGAAATGTACCTTTTTGTTTTGCAATTCAGTTGCTAATGTGTTGACTGATACGGGTGCATCCCATTCATTTATCTCATCTGCATTTGCATCAGTTTTAGGGTTATAATTGACTCGGTTAGCATCTCCTATCTGTGTAGAGTCACTTATTGGTAACGAGATGATTTTGAAGCAGAGGTGTCGGGGTTGTGATATAGAGGTTACCGGTCGCCGACTTCCTTTTTCATTTGTGTTGATTGACATGTCTAGCGTTAATATTATTTTGGATATGGACTAGTTGTTTTCATATTGGGTTGTCATAGATTGCTACCGTCAGAAGGTTACTGTATGTACCTTGAGCGGTGATTGCTTTTATTTCTTGGGGGACCGGGTTGATAGAGTCTTATCACCGACGTATGATCCGCATGGGTGGAGTGAACTTAGTTGCCTTCTTGTCAACTTCTTGGGTAGTGAGTGTGATGAAGTCCAAATTGAGTTGCCAAAGGTGGTTTGTGAATATCCAGATGTTTTCTCCGAGGATCTTATTAGTTTACCGCCTTATCGAGAGATCGCGTTCTCTATTGATTTAGTGCCTGGCATGGCACCGATTTCCATGGCACCGTATAGGTTTGCACCTACTGAGTTAAGTGAGTTCAAGATTCAACTCCAGGAATTATTGGATAAGGGTTTTATTCACCCTAATACTTCACCTTGGGGAGCACCGGCTCTGTTTGCTAAAAAGAAATATGGTGTGTTGCGACTTTATATAGATTACCGGAAGCTGAACCGGGTGACTGTTAAGAAGAAGAACTCAATGCCTCGTATAGATGATTTGTTTGATCAATTAAAGGGGTCATGTTGTTTCTCTAAGATAGACTTGAGATTAGGTTATCACCAGTTGAGAGTAAGAGAGGAGGATATCCCGAAGACGACATTCCATACGCGGTATGGCCATTATGAGTTCCTAGTGATGCCCTTTAGGCTAACCAATGCACCAGCTGTGTTTATGGATTTAATGAACCGGATCTTCTATGAGTTCTTAGACCGTTTTGTGGTCATTTTTGTGGACGACATCTTGATTTACTCACTCTCCAAGAAAGAGCACGAGGAACACTTGCGGGTAGTACTTGAGTTGCTTAGAGCCCACAAACTGTATGCTAAGTTTGGAAAATGTGAGTTCTGGTTGAAAAAAGCTAAGTTCTTAGGTTATGTGGTACCCGAAAAAGGGGTGATTGTAGATTCATCCAAGATAGAGACAGTTCAAGATTGGGAACAACCTAAGAATGCTTTCGAGATCTGTAGTTTCTTGAGGTTGGCCGGGTATTATCGTAGATTTATGAAGGACTTTTATAGGCTGGCCTCACCATTAACTGGACTGACGAGGAAGGGAGTTAAGTTTGTGTGGAATGAGACTTGTGAGAAGTCGTTCCAAGAGTTTAAGGTTAGACTTACCACTGCTCTAGTATTGATTACTCTGGAGAGGAGTTTGGGCTATTCAGTGTATTGTGATGCCTCACGGAAAGGTTTGGGTTGTGTTCTGATACAAGAGGGAAAGGTAGTGGCCTATGGCTCGCGGTAGTTGAAAATGTGAAAACCCCACATTTAATTATTCTTAAAAGAAAATAAATAAATAAATAAATTAATTAATTTTGTCTACAGTCTATCTGAGTTGTATATTAGTGTAAAAGTTAGTTTTAAATTGACTTAATTCAATCACTAACAAAGACATTATTAAGAATAATAATTTTGTGGGTATTCAATATTTGTTGTTTATAAATTACTTTAATTATGATTCAATATAATAATTATTCTTACAAAATACCTTAGTTAAAAATCTTAGTGTATCAATTTTCAGAAACCCACACAAAAAGAAAAAAAGAAAAAAAAGGGGAATCAAACCTTTGCAGAAATTTGGTGGAGGCTTTCCACATGTTGATTTGCATGCTTGTTTAGGGAAGAAGAGCTAATGATGCTCTTGGAATTGAGAGAAAGAAAACTTAGAATGAAGAGAAAGAAAGGAGAAGAGAGAGAGGAGATAGGAGAATTTGTGCAACAAGCATTATATATATATATGCATGCAAGCTTCATTGTCTATGGGATGCATGCAAGCATTCGGTGAGAAAAAAAAAAAAAAAGAGAAGAGAGAAATCCCTAAAGCAACCAAGCTTAGTGATAGGAGAAGAAGAAGAGTAGGAGATTAAGGAAGCCAAAATTCTCAACCATTTTGTCACCCTATTACTAAGTAAGAAAACCCTCTCAACCCTCTCATTTATTTTTATTAGTGAAATTTTCAGATTACTTCCTTGTGATTAAAATGACTACTCATAAATAGAAATTTTATATATATGTATAAGGAATTTTGTGATGAAAATAGTCTGTTTTGAATCTGCCAGAATGTTGCCCGAATTTTTAGACAATTTGTTTCTCAAAATTTCGAGATGATTTCTTCTACAAAGTTGTTGATAATAATGTCTAGTTCATCAAGGAATTTTGGCAACAATTTTTGAGCCTTCTACGAATTTATAAAAAAATTTAACTAAATCTGAAACTGTGATGAAAATAGTCTATTTTGAATCTGCCAGAATGTTGCCCGAATTTTTAGACAATTTTATACTCAAAATTTCGAGATAATTTCTTCTACAAAGTTGTTGATAATGATGTTTAGTTCATCCAAGAATTTTGGCAACAATTTTTTAGCCTTCTACGAATTTATACAAATTTTTAACTAAATCTAAAACTGTGAGATAGATTTTACCATGTATTTAAAAATTTATTTAAAATTCTATACTAAGCCAAATCTAGTAATTTCTAACTAAAAGATGAAATTTGAGAAGTCTAATTTCATGATAAATTTTTGTATTATGGGTTTGATCTATAAATTTAAGCATGGAATTAATATAAGGAGATGTGACAAATCTGTATCATAAACACCCTTGGAATTTTTAAGAATTATTTATAATTTATTTTTTGGAAAATGCTTCTGAAAAATGACCATAACATGTTTATTGAGTATTCTGCAGATTGATATGAATTTTAGAGTTGTATAAGTAATGTATTTATAATTTTATTTGCATGACATATATTCTGAAAATTTTTCTGGACAGGATAAAATCATCACTTTAATATTGTGCTAGTCTAATTTTGTAAATCAAAAATTTGTGCATGTATTTATAGTTTATTTCTTGTATCTAAGTTATTATGTTCATACCATGGTTTTAGGTAATTGTCTACTAAATTTTGTACATTGAACTATTATTGTGTGACATGCATAATGTTTTATGTTGGGAGTTTTTCTTTAGTTGGTATAACGTTATTGGTGATTGAGATTTGAATAATTTGTGTTTAATATATAGATTAACTGAAATGATTAACGGCATACACAAAGTTAACAATTGACGGTTAATACCAGTTGTTCAGGGTGAGTCTTGGTTTTAAAGAGTGTACGAAATTAAGGGTTGACGGTCAATACTGGTTGTTCAGGGTGAGCCCTGGTTTTGAGAATTCTCACGTAAATTGTGTTGCGAAACTCTAAGATGGCACGGGACTTATTTGAACCCTTTTCGGTATTCGGTTTTGGAATAAGGGTGGATGTGTCGGTGGCACACAGGGAGGTTACGTACCCCTGGCAGACCGTTTCCTTGGGGCAGACCACGGATGCCACTGCTTGGGTATATAACTTCGGACGTGGGCATCCCTGGTGGTTACGGTTGGTAACACTTAAATATTTGACCAAGGGAGGGTTTCAAATTAACCGTTGTCATGCTTAGTGGTTGGTAAGTTAAATCTCTTTGATGAGATTTCGAGTGTCACCTAATTTATTAAAATTATTGAAACTATTTTAATGGTTGTAATTTATGTTTACAATTATATTGTTATCTCATGTTTATAATCTCATTATTTTTCTCTTAAAAAGAATGGTAGGTTGATTATGTTTTCTTACTGTGTTGCAAAACTCATAGCATATATTTTTGTTGCCCTGGCGTTTTATGCCAGGTTTTGGCGAGGAAATAATTGAAGCTGAAGTGGAGTTGACGCTAACGTAGAGCCTTGGCTGACTTGAAATCATGACTAAATTCGAATAACTTTATTATCTTAGATACTAGCTATTAAGGACCTTATAATTTCATTTGATGTTGTGTTTGGATAATTTTAAGTTTTTATTTAATATTATTTGAACCTTTGGTTATGTACGAGAGTTGGAATGCTCTATTAAGATGACAAGTTTTTAGTTTATTAAGTCATTTTGTCTATTTAATTTCCCTTGATGTTCCAAAAATTTGGGGCGTCACAGAAAACACATGAAAGGAACTACCCTATTCATGACCTAGAGTTAGTGGCAGTGATCTTTGCTTTAAAGATTTGGAGGCATTATCTATATGGTGAGAAGTTTGAAGTGTTTTATGATCACAAGAGTTTGAAATATCTGTTTACACAGAAAGACTTGAATTTGAGGCAGAGGAGGTGGATGGAGTTCATAGAAGATTATGATTTTGAATTACATTATCATCTGGAAAAAGCCAATGTTGTGGCCAATGTCTTGAGTAGAAAGTCTATTAGCAGTGTGGCTTGTACTGCCATCCAGGAATAGGAGATGTTGGGTGCTATTAGGGAGTTTGACTTGCATCTTAGTGAGTCTGTTGAGTCTGCAGCTTTGTTTTCGATAGTTGCACAACCTACACTTGTGAACCAAGTGATGGAAGCACAAGAGAGTGACCTTGAGGGAGAATTTCTCTGGGAAAAGATCTCCAGTGGGAAGGTAGAAAGAGGTTTGAACATATACTCCGACTCGAGTGTTAGATACCTTGATCATCTTTTCATGCCAGAGTCTTGTCGAGAGGAAGTACTCTGAGAGTTCTACCATTCACGCCTTGCAGTGCATCCGAAAGGCACAAAGATGTATCACGACCTTTGTCACCAGTTTTGGTGGAGGAGAATGAAGAAGGATATGGCCGTATTTGTGTCAAAATGCCTTACTTGTCAACAAGTGAAGGCTGAGCATTAGAGGCCAACGGGTTTGTTACAACCTTTGCCTATAGCTAAGTAGAAGTGAGAGTATGTCATAATGGATTTTGTTGTGGGCCTTCCGAGGACTCAATGGGGTAGTGATTCCATTTGGATGGTAGTTGACCAATTGACTAAGTCAGCGTACTTTATATCTATGCGCGTAAGTGACTCGGTAGATTATCTTGCTGACCTTTACATTAGGAACATAATAAGATTGCATAGGGTCCCAGTAACAATTGTTTTGGATAAAGATCCACGTTTCACGGCTCAGTTGTGACAGAGCTTACAGAGTGCCTTGAGCACTAGATTGACCTTTAACAATGCGTATCATTCTCAGACTGACGGGCAGTCCAAGCATACTATTCAAATCCTTGAGGATATGCTTCGAGAATGTGTCCTTGACTTTAAGGGTTCGGAAGAGAGGCATTTGCCCTTAGTGGAATTTATTTATAATAACAGTTTCCAATAGAGTATTGGTATGGCACCATTTGAGACTTTGCATCGACCGTGTAAATCTCCTGTGTGTTAGGCTAAGGTGGGTGATGCACCTATATTGGGTCCAGAGTTAGTCCCAGAGACGATGGAAAAAGTTGCACTTATTCGTAAGAGGTTGGTTACGGCTCAGAGTTGCTAAAAAAAATTATGCCGACTATAGAAGGAGACCTTTGTCTTTTGAGGTGGGAGACCATGCCTTTTTAAAGATATCACCTAGGAGGGGTTTGATGAGGTTTGGAAAGAGTGGGAAGTTATTCCCTCAATTCATTAGGCCTTTTGAGATCCTTGAACAGATTGGGGATGTAACTTATCGTTTGGTCTTGCAGCCACAGCTTTCTGGGGTTCATGATGTGTTTCATATTAGCATGCTTCGAAAGTATGAGCCGGATCCATCGTACGTGTTGGATTGGACCAACTCAGAGGTAGATGAGGATGCCTCGTATAAGCAGAGACCGGTGAGAGTCTTGGATACCCGAGACCAAATCTTGCAAGGCAAGACGATCTCCTTGGTTAAGGTATTATGGAAACATTACAGGGTTGAGGAAGCAACTTGGGAATGTGAATTGGAAGTCTGTAAGAAGTATCTGGACTTGTTTGTTAATGTTTAAACAAGTATTGGAATTTTGATTATATTAATATGAGATGAAAGCATTGTATATGTTTTGAGACTATGAAAACATTGTGTATGTTGTGTATGTTTTGAAAACATGGATTGAATGTAAACATTGTATATGTTTTGGGAAAATGAGTTGTGTATTCAGTATTGAGGATTCGTTCATCATGTTGATGGGATCAAATGACCGGTGGATGGGTCATGAGGTTGAAATTGATTTACAATCATTATGGTAATTGGTTACTACTTTGTTTTGAAACTTAATTGATAATTTCGGGGACGAAATTCTTTAAGGGGGGGAGGTTATAACGATTCCGATTTTGATCCAACCCATTTGATATTCCAGACTCGGGTTTTATGGTTTCTGAATATTTCATTGTCGTTTCCCCCTTATTCTTACTTGAGTTTGGCTATTTGGTTGTATTGAGCGTGTTTCGAACATGTTGGTTGTTTGGTTTTCAAACTCTTGTTGCCCAGGATTTTACCCCTCCGCTCGAGCAGCAATTCTTGTGCTCGAGCGGGCTTTGTGAACCCTCAGTACTTTTGCAGGTCTGCAAAACTACTAGGAAAGTGCATTCTATGCTCCAGCGTCACTTCTTGCACTCGAGCGGAATAAGTTATTGTGTCTAACACTCAAGCATCAACTCTTGTGCTCTAGCGGACTGCGCGTATATCAATTCGCAGCAGCCTCATTTTTCATTACTTTTTCATATCTTTCTCTCTCAAAACCCTAGATTGGCACTCTCTCTCTCTAAAACTCA
The DNA here is from genome assembly GCA_030407325.1 of Camellia japonica. Lineage (NCBI taxonomy): Eukaryota > Viridiplantae > Streptophyta > Magnoliopsida > Ericales > Theaceae > Camellia > Camellia japonica. The sequence goes on along the minus strand of JAPPVO010000036.1, from coordinate 16,870,401 downwards.
CTCTTTCTCTTTACATTTTAACCTAGATCCATTGGGTTTTCTACCCTAGTGTCTTTGAGAAAAGGGAAAATTATTTAGAAGTCCTATTAGGGAGACTTATGCTATATATGGTCCTACTAAAAAACTTATGTTCCCATAAGTCCTGTGGGAAGTTTGTTGACATATTTACCCTCAATATTAGTTGTTAATATCATAAATAATAGTAAAACCATATATAGGAAATTGAATGTTACCATAGATCATATCTATATAAATATAACGTAACGTGACACCTACATAAACGTAATGTGACATCTATGATCTATGGTAACATGCAATTTCCTATATAAGAAATTGCATGTTACCATAGATCATATCTATATAAACGTAACGTAACGTGACACCTACATAAACGTAACGTGACACATATAGGAAATTGAATGTTACCATAAATCATATCTACATAAACGTAATGTAACATGACACCTACATAAACATAACGTGACACCTATGATCTATGACAACATTCAATTTCCTACATAGGAAATTGAATGTTGCTATAGATCATATTTATATGAAACGTAACGTGACACCAACATAAACCAGCAACATTTTCACATTCAATTTAAAAAAATAAAAACTCATTAAGTTTGCGAAATGTAATATGACACGTTACGTTACGTTTATGTAGGTGTCACATTACGTTACGTTTATGTAAGTTTCACGTCACGTTACGTTTATGTAAGTGTCACGTCACGTTACGTTTATGTAAGATTTTGTGGAATATATTCCTATCTAAATAGGACTTGAGACTCTATAAGAAATTACACAGGACTTAGCCTACCATAAGTGTCTGAAAAAGGACTTACAAATAAGTCTCCCTTGAGAAAAAGCTAGAGCATTACAAGAGCTCTGTTTTGATCCGATTGAAACTTGGTTTCGGCGTTGTTGAAGGTTCTACCTTGCTTTGTTCGTCTCCTAACTTTGAGGTGGGGAGTTTCTACACTCTTCTATAAGTTTTAACTTAGTTATTTGTTGGTATGTAAGAAATATTGGGATTTGAGGTAGTTTTGAACAAACTTAGGGTTTTGGTTTAAAATCAAAAGAGGGGTTTTTGAATGAACGTAATGGAAATGATTATGGGAGTAATTATGAGCTTGTGTTGGATTAGAATGGTGTATTTTGGTGTTTGGGATGAAATCGGAAAAAATGAGAGTTTTGCCCTAAAACGACTCAAATGATTATTTTGTATAAATAATGAAATTGGTATTGAAAGTGTGAAATTGGGAGGTTGTTTATATGAATGGTGTAGTCAGATATGTATTATCTCTCACCTATAGAAGTTTGGATAATTTATCTATTGTGAAGATTGTATATCTGTTTAGAAATATCTGTCTTGGGCTATCGGTGGAGGATAGCTATGATTGTTGTAGAAATCACATGAGGATTAGGCAAATTGAAACTAAACACCTAGCCGTTATCCTTGAATATGATTATGAATTGTATACATTGTATATGTATGATATTGGGAGGAGAAAATGGATGTACTCCATGTTTGAGAGAAGAAAGGGGAAGGACTCCACTAAATTAAGTTGGCATATGTGTCCAAGGTGAAAGTCTCAAAAACCGTGCGTATACATGGGTGCCGATTCCTACAGACGAAATTTCAGTAAAATGGCAAGTAAATGTATTTTTATGATAATTATATTGGTTGGAGACCTATGGGGTGTATCCTCTGTTTGGTTGATTAAATGAAGTGGATATAACTAATGAACTTGAGATAACTAATGAACTGAGATAAAATAGATTGAGATATAAGTTTGGCATAACTTGGTTTTGGAAAAGAGAGTTATAAAAGGTTTTGTCATTAGACATTGAACATGTGTGTAGACACCCCATTTTTGACCGTCCTCAAGACTTGGACGTCACCGTTTGAACACCCGGTGATCATCCATGTTTGTGTTCGTTTGGAGTTCCCGGAAGTCTCGGCTACGTGCCCTGCCTCAAGATCTCCGAACTCGACCGTTTAGTGTCTGGTTTTGCACCAAACACTTGTGTTTTGCCTTGGAGGGGCAGGGAATGCCTTGTGAGGCATCCCCACACACCACCGGCAGTGGCTAGAGGCCACCGGCTGGTTTTTTGCTGCCGCCGGCAATGTATGTGGCCGGTCGGCACTCTTTGTTGCCGGTCGGCAGTCATTTTTGTCAAAATGACATTTTTGGCCAGCCGACTACTGTTCATCTGCTTTTGCAGATATTTTAGGACAGCTGTGGCATTTGTTCCCCTCCATACACGTGTATGGAGGGATGCCCTCCTTGTAAGCTTGTTGTATAAGCTTTACAAGTTGTTGCCTATAAGAGAAGGGCTCTTCTCTTGGCATGGGTTAGAGAATTTTGGAGAGAAAACACAGAGAGAAGCTCTGGTTTTAGGGTTAGGGTTGATACATATCTCCTATATCTCTTTTTCTCTCTTTATGTTCTAGGTGTTTTAGTCCATATTATTGCACACAAACACCTAGTGCTTCACCTTCCTTTGGCTACTGAGGTTCTAAGGGCTTGTTCCTTGCTATTTTTGACTGGATTGAAGCTTAAGGAGGCAACAAGATCACCATTGTTGAAGAAAGGCTTCAAGGGTAAGAAACTAGTCCTTTTTACCCCATTTTTGCATCCTATTTCTACCTATCTTAGAGCTGTTTTTGTGTTTAGTGTATAACATAAAAAAGTTCTGTTTTTAGGCCCTCTTGATTGTTTGTTAAGAGTGTTTTGTGGTTTGGGTGTGTTTGACCACCCTTAGGCCTTGAAAGGCCCCATTTTTGTGCTATTTTGTGCAAGTTTCGAGACTTTGGTGTTTGGGCCTCTTCACCACTGAAATCTTGAGGGATTTCAGTGGTGAGATGGTGCCTTGAAGTCTCAAAAAGGGGAGGGCCACCCCCTCTCCTTGTTGTCCTTGAAAGGGACCATTTTTGGCCTCTTAAGGGAGCATCTTTTAGTGTTGTTGATCATGCCATGGCTGTATTTTATGCTTATATTGCCATGATATAATTTGTATTAAGTTGTTTTGGTACACCATGCATGCCTTGCATACCTACCTTGTAATGCCTTGTTGTTGCCTTAATATGCCTTGGTTGTAAACCATATTCTAGCATGTTTTAGGCTTAGTCTTGTGAAGCTTTTGTGCTTGTTTTGCCATGTAGAGGTCTGTCCTAGGTTGTTTGGGTCGACCCTAGCATGCATTGTGTAGCCCTTTGTATATTTGGGCTTGTTGGCCTTAAGTGCATAAGTGTATAGCATGCATTGCTTGCATTATTTCAGTGGTTTGGAACCACTTAGCATGAAATTTCAGTCCATTTAACATGTTTGCATACTTGCCTTAGAGGCTTCATTGTTGCTTTGAAAGCTTGTGTTGTATGCTCCATGTTTTGGTCATTATGTATGCCTTTGGATTTGAGCCACTTAGATGCCATCTAGGTCCCCTTTGTTGTTTAAGCTGCCTTGACCTGTTTTAAGCCTCTTAGCCTTGAGGCTTGGTGGTTACCTTGGTTTAAGCCTCCTTGACTTGCCTTAAGTACTTGGACCATGCTTGCATGCTTATGCTTGTCTCATTTGAGTTGGTTTGGCACCACATTTTGACATGATTTTCAGAGTTAATATCGCATGCTAATTGTCCATCATAGCCTCTTTTAAGTGTGCTTGAAAGTTGCTAGTTTAATGCTTAAGCTTTAGACCACTATATGTGCATGTGCATGTGTGTTTAGCCTTCATTTTTGGGCATTTTGGCCACTGTTTTAGGCCTATTTAGAGCCGCCTAAATCATGTTTAAGTCCACCTTTTCATTAGTTTGCATTGCCTCATGTTTGCTTGTATGCTTGCATAAGTGCCTTGCCATGCCATGTTGCATCCTTAGCTTGCATGCCTAGGTTGCATTGCATCTTGCATGCATGCCTTGTTCCTTGATTTGGTGATAGGAATTGGGCCTTGTTTTGTTTGATTGGTTTGCATTTCATTTGACATGAAAGTGCACACTTGATTCTTTAGGCCATCATGCATGGAAATGCGTGATTGGTGGCCCGAGAATCGAGGCACATACCCCTTTGAGTCGCAAACATGATAGGGGGCATGATTGGTGCATACATTGTTTGAATTGTATTGCCATGCAAGTTTTGCCCTCTGCTGCTGTGAGTTGCAGGTTCTGCAGGCATTGTTTGCCGACCGGCAACATTTTCTGCCGGCCGGCAGTAAGTCATCAGCCGATGGATTCATTTTGTGCCGATGGCCACATCCTATGCCGGTGGTAATTCTACTCAGCCGGTGGTATCCCCAGTGTCCTGAGAGGCATTCCTGAGACTTTGGCAGTTTTCAGAGGAGCAAAGCAGGGAAAACAGAGGCAGACTATGCATGGCAGTGCGATTCCGAGCAAGTCCCGAGCATGCGCTGCATCTGACCCGCTTCCCGAGGGCTTTACTGTTTTAATTAGATTAATTAATTTGTTTAGTTAATTTAATTGATCTGTAATATTTAATTAGCTTGCGTAGTTAATTAATTTGTATATTTTTTGGTCCCTCCGGGCGAGGGCAAATCTGTAATAAGTGTGGTGAGTGGTGTGCATGTCTTCCAACCCCCACTTCTTTCTTCCCTTTTATTTACCTGCTTATGATGGTAGATTAGGGCACGTTTTAAATTAGCATACCTTATGCAATGCATGCGTGCATCCATGCATTTGTTTACATGCACCGGGCTCGGTACATCATACAAACTGCATTGTATTTTAATTCCAAATTGAATACGTGATAATGTAGCATTTCACATGCCATTTTAGGGTTAGCCGAGCCTACTCTAATGCATCTTTGCATGTTTGCATTAGCCACTTAACATGAACTAGGACATGCATGTTTGCTAACTAGTTTATTGTTTTGGCACGGAGTACGATGTAAGTATTTTGCTTTAGCATATCGCATGCGTGTGAATGTTCATGACAGCATGATTACCATGTGGCTAAATGCTTATATGATAAACTGTTTGAATGCCTGTGGGTGAAGGTTGGATTGTTTGAGTTGGAAAAACTCGTTGAAATCCGTGTTTTAGCCTACTTGCGAGTAGCAAATTCCAAAGCGCTTTTCAAAACAAACGGATATGCAATGCTTGTTTCCAAATTAGGCAATCTAGTCTATACTTGTTTGCTGTGCGCATAACATAGTAATTCTAGGCTAATAACCGGAATAAGAACACATAACGTTTTCAAAATCGGATATCATGGTTAGTAGAGGCCGGTCTTCGGACCGGGCGAAAGGGGGTGCTCATAGCTGACCTTCCCCGATCGTACCCAAGCTCCCGAGCCAAGACAACTTTGGTGATGACGGACACGTGGCCTTCGGCACCGAGTCAGGGTTTCCTAAATTTCCCATTTTAAAAAATATTTAGGTGGCGACTCTGTATCTGGCAAAGCAGTCCATGTTTGGCACTTCTTTTCAAAATCTGTTTTTCTCAAAATGATTTGCCAGAGTTGGACTCTTTGGTTCAGATTAAGAACCGCAACAAACAAAAGAGGGAGTCCGAACTGTAGCCGAGGTCCCTCGCGGGCGTTACAGTTTCTGGCGACTCTGCTGGGGATTTTAGAGAGCTTGACTCGAACTCGTGATATCCTGTTTTGATTTCATTATGTGTTCTTTGCATTGCATGTGCATTGGTGCGCCTAGGACACCGTGTTGCCATCTGCTATTCCTGAACGGTTTGCCGGAGGCTTGTCTTGTCAAGGCATGACCATAAGGCTGACCGGTTATGGGCTCTGCAGCATGGGAACACAAACCCCGGTTTTACCGGGGCACCCTTTTTGACCATTCGACCTAGTGCATATTCGGAATCCATAGTGACCATTCCAAACTAGGACAGGTTGCTTACCCGATATAGGTTGTTTGAAGCCACTGTGTGCGTAGTGAAACCCTAGCTCCTGACAAAATAGGACAGGGAAACCCTACCCCAACATAGGGGTGTATTGGCTCTCATCTACTTGTTATGTGCTTTTAGAGTGTATCTTTGCAGGAACGCATATATCAGTTTGCAAGTTTGAGCATCAGGCCCGAGGGCACCAGTATCAGTGTTGTTGAGAATCAGTTATGTCTGCGGGTATCAGTTCAGTTTTGAACAGTGATTCTGGGGAACAGTGATCAGTAGTAGAGTGCAGTTGATCGGCTACACCCGTGTTTGATCTGTTTGGGGCTGAAATGCTGCTTGTTTTCCGTTTCAGTTCAGAGATTCAGAGAGTTGATCCAGAATAGCTAGTGTCTTCTCCTTGCTGAGGCAGGACTTAGCATGACGAGAATTCAGAAGAGATCGTGGTCATGACGGCCGCGTTGGATCAAGGAATCACCCTACACAGTGAGACTACTGTTGATATGCCGCATCCACCCAGATCGCCGGTTGCACACCCAGTCTGGGCCCCTCAGCTATATCAGGCTCGTGAGCCTACTACATTTGAACTAATGGGGATGATAGGTGATCTCCAGAGGTCCGTGGCGGATCTCGCCTATGGAATGTCAGCTTCACCGCAGCTGCACCGTACGCCGGGCTTTGTACCCCAGGAGCCCCCGCTGTTGGGCCGAATTGTTATTGAACTCAGTCAACCGGAGATGGCCTCCAGTTATAAAATGACGTGTCAACATCAACCCAAACCCTAATCAGGCGAGGCCAGAGGTAAAGAAATGAAGACAGATGCCGATCCTATCGAACAACTGCTGTGGGCAGTCGAGGCTTTGAAAGCCGGGGGATGAACAAGCAACAGATATCTGCAGTTGTGACAAAAGCTGTGGAGGATGCTTTCCCACTCCGCCTGAGGGCAGTTCCAGTCAATCAGAGAACCGGGATAGGCCCCGTCATGCCAAAACAGTTCTTCCCGCTCCCAACCCTGCATCCGGAAAGGATCAGAAATCCAAGGCCGCACCCGCCGATCCGTTCGCTAGTGCATCTAGCAAGAGTGCTCAGGCTCCAAAGTACCTGCCCCGAGGGCGCAGGGTCTTCCATCCTCTCTACATGCCTTTGTCTAGGCACTTTTGATTTTGGCCAAAGGGGCATCTTAAACCCTTGGAGCCTCGACCCCTCCGAAGAATCTCCCTGCTACTCATGATCCTGCTCAGTACTGTGCGTACCACCAGCAGACAGGCCATGCCACTGATAATTGCTTCCGCCTCCGTCATGAGGTACAGGATTTGATTGACAACGAGGTTATCCTCCCCCCACCTCAGCAAAGTCCGTCACCACCCAGTTGTTGGATTTTGAGGACACAGATACTGCGAGTATGTAATCAGAAAGTGAACCGCCTGCGGGCAGTGCCTGGTGCATTATGGATGTGGCGTCTGGCACGCATTTTTGAGCATCTGCGAACAATTTTGTAAATTCTGGCTTGGGTGTCGAGTCAGTCTTTGTTTTGTTTTGAGTCTGTCTCATTGTCGAGTCAGTCTTTTGCTTACAGGTCTGTCTTGTTGTAGAGTCAGTCCCCTTGTATAGAATGTCAGGTGATTCGGGGTTGTCCTCGAACACCGTTTTGTAATTACCTTTTGTTTTCTTTTGAGTCTGTCTCTGTTGAGGAGCCAGTTTACCAATTGAATGAAACAGCTGCGGCTATCATGTTCCGTACTTGTTTGCTATTTGAGCTAGTTGCGCCAGAGGATGTGAACGAACGACAGTACACTCTACTCTCTTGTGCCTTAAACATCGTTGTAATGACCTAAGCTTTTCATAAAACCCTTTTCGAACACTGCGGTGATAAAACGAAGAGGAAGGAATTCCTCGGGTTTTGCAAAATTTTGATCATTTTGAGAGAAAGAGAGGCATGCTAAGCTTTTAATGAATGAAATCATGCTTGTCGGCGTGAGTACTGAGAAGGATCCTGGTTTGATCCAGACTGGTTCCACACTATCTTCTGCGCGAGCGATTTGTCGCTTTCTTAAAAACTTTCAAAAACGAAATGTTTCGCGAGTCTTGTGAAGACCTGTGTGGAATCGCTCTTGAGATTGTGCAGCCCAGGATCGCTCTCAGCCTCAAGATTCAATTTATCTGTTGCAAACTGGAATCCGTTCAAAACGTTCAACAGTGCCATGAAACGCCTGTGTGGCCCATTTTGAGGCAGCCCTCGAGCAAGAGGCATCAAAGTCAGATCAAGGAGATCAGATCCCACCGGCAAGGCTCGTGAAGCAACCGTGATGGACTTTTCTGCAAATCAACACAACAGTCATTCTCCTGGACACAGAGAGGCTTCAATCTCAAAACCATTTGGCATGGGCTTGCTACACTTTTACCCTTTGAGAGGCTCGCTGGGCCGAAAACCCGGAAGGGCGACCCAGGCAAAAGTTAGAGCAAAGAAAAAAGAAATAAAAAGAGACAAAAAAGAAAAAAGAAAAAGAACAAAAAAAAAAAATAGCAAAAGAAAAGAAAGGGATAAAAAATGAAAATGCAAAAGAAAAGAAAAGAAAAGAAAAAGAAAAAGAAAAACATAGCTCGCAAGGTCGAAAACCCGCATTGGGCACCTTGGCAAAAGTTAGAGCCTAAACAGTGAAGGTTAAAATACCCGAGTGTACCTTAACCGGAACTACGTAAGGCTTGATTCCCATGTTTGGGATACGTAGGCAACTTCATCTTGAAGTCCAGCCCCCAACGCTTCCATAGCGTCTCAGTCCATGTCATGGTTTTGATCACTTGTGCCTCCTCCGAATCCGATGTCTCGATTGCAGCAACCTGGAACTACGTGATTAACTTCCTCTTGAAATCCAACCACCAACACCTTCCAGGTGACTGTGTCCATATATTGATTCAAACCGTCTTCGTCTCCTCCGCGTCCGAGGGTCCGATCGTCATCAACGAGGACTGGCATACAACGTGCCGCGGCATCATCCAAACAAGGGGCAACTTTCCGTTGCCATCCAATGCCATAAGTTGCCCTGAGTTGCCGTCCAAACCAGGGGCAAATTTCCGTTGCCTTATCCCCCTTTAAGCAAGGGGCAATTTGTCTCCAATCTGAGGTTGCGCATCTCGAGGGTAAGTTCCGTGCTCGTCGAGCATCGATTGTTTGTAAAAAATAGTTTTTGAAAATTTTTACTGAAGTTGACTATTTTCTCGAAAACTATTTCATTTTCCAAAACCGGACCATCTTCTTGGACCCGAAAAGGAGAATTTTCAGTGCTCACAGCCTGATTTGCATGATTTTGAATCAAAAATCGAACAAGTATGTTAATCCAACTCTCATTTTGATCAAAACTGTTTTAGAAAAAACAAAGAATGGTCAAAGTGACGAACTAGGGGCACAATTGAGTCAGGTCTTCTGTCTTTCCCCCATCAACATACTCGCCAGAAAGGCACCCTATCTACCAGAAGAAGCGGCTGCAAGCTAGCTGTATCGGGCATGAGCCCACAACCTCTCGTTTACCCATCAACCGCTGGGAGGGATGAAAATGAGAGATAAAGAATAGAGAGGAGTAAGTTGAGAGAAAAGTAAGAAGAGGGTTTTGAGAGAAAAACCGAGCCTGAGGGCCGAGTGATGTGAGTATCACAAATCAGAAAGGGTGGGAAATAATACCCGGAGGAATTGGCTCCTCGAGATTTGAGGTCTTTTTGTAAACATGTCCGTGTGTCGTGTCTTTTGATTTGTCGGTCTCGATTTTGGCTTTGAGTCTTTTCCGAGTGTGTCTCGTTGTGTTCAGGTCGTGTGCCTTTTGTTTCTTTGTTTGAGTCCCTCCGCTGTGTTCTGTGGTAGGCTCGATACCCCGGTTGAAAACCCTTCTTTATTTCAAAAATCGTTTGTGCTCAGAATGCTGTGCCATTCTCTACATTCGTGCGAAGCAAGAGAAGGAAAAGGAAAATTTGGGACATCCGAGTGTGTTTCAACTGCAACCGTGTCAGCTTTTGTGGTCCGTCTTGTCAGATTGGGGCTGTTTGTTCAGGGTTTGCTGTGTGCGAATGAACCGAGTGCTGTGTTATGGGCTGTATGCAGATCAATCCCCAGTAGAGTATGGGCTGTATTATTCAGTTTGAGTAGTGGTTTGTATGAGTTGTTTGCTGTTAGTTGGTTGGTTATCCGATTATCATAGTGCAAGTGCTCAATTTTCACAGACAACAGATTAAGATCATTTACATTTGAGGTGTAATATGATGCAATACAGTGCAAGGTATGAAATGCGCAGATATAACACTCTTTTAGACAAAAAGTTTGTTTCATTTCATAATCTTTTCAAGTACATAAGTTTTGGAAACAAAATCTGCCTGCGGCAGTACAAAGTATCCTAACCACTAACAAAAGAGGAAAATGCAAAAAGAAGAAAAACAGTAAAAAGTATCAAATGTCAAAAATGGCCCCGGGGCTATCAATCTGTCCTAGTCCTCTTCCTGGACGAAGGTCCAGGAGCATCATCACCAGGAGCATCACCAGGGGCATCGCCGTCTGAGCTCGAGTCCGAGCCATCATCGGTCTCCTCCGCCTCTGTCTCTGCCTCAGACTCGTCATCTGGAACTGGAGCCCGCGAGCTGCTCCCGACATGAGTGCGCCCCCTCTGGTGCGGGGATATACTCTGCCATCCCGGGTAGAAATGGGAGGTCCAGCTGGAGCGCCACCCACCGGAGGAATCTGGAAGGGAGGCTGAAAAAGCATGAAAGGCGAATGCATCAGAATACTGTGAGCAGTTTATCAGTGCAGAATGCAGTGTATGAGTACAGTGTGTGATGCCGTGAGCAGTATCAGTACAGAATGCAGTGTATGAGTATGTATGTATGTGTGACAGTGAATGTACAGTACAGTGTGTGGCCGTGAGCAGTGAATTACAGAATGCAGTGTATGAGTACAGTGTATGTATGCTGTGAGCAGTGAATTAGTACAGGATGCAGTGTGTGAGTACAGTGTATCAGATGCCGTGAGCAGTTTATCAGATGTTGTGTTGTGCATCAGATTATGTAAAGCAGTTTGTGTATGGTTTGAGGCTGTGGTCAGAAAGAACATACCGGAATGCTGTAAAGGGCTAGGAGGTCGAAGGTCCGCTGTAGCATCCCCATCATGGAGGCATTCATCTCCAATGACTGCCGGGTGTACTCGGAAGACGCCTGCGAAAGTATCAGATGCATCAGTATTCTGTGGAATATCAAATAAACTGAAATGAAATAACTGTACAAGAATGAAGTAATACATACCGGAGGCAAGTCGGGGACACCGACAAACTCGTGATCAGCCGGCGGAGGAGCAAAAGGATCTGATAGGTCGCCCCACCCTGCCCTCGAAAGTCAATGAAGCGGGCAGAGCAGGCCAACCGGTCCCTCGCCCTCGCTGGACTCCGCCCCTGCCACGGACTCGAGCTCTCCTCGACACTCCAGCCGCTGGCGCCGCTGGTCTCTCTCTCTCCGCTCGGCGGCCGCCGCTCAGAGGTCGCATGATGAAGGTCCGGACGTACTCCGAGTAATCGCCCTCGCCTCTGAAATCGTCTGCCTCCCAGCCAATAGTGTAGTCCGCCATCTGCTCGGCGGTGAATCATCCCTCATATGCTCAGGAGGGTGCACCGGGACTATCTGCTCCGGTAAACCCAGGGTCTGGCGTAAAACGCTCGCCCAGGTACCAAGCCCGACAGACAGACGGGCCCTCCAGCAGAATCCGGAAACGCGAGGTCTCATCGGCACCGGCAAACCGATCCCGCAGGCTGGCAAAGGAGCCCAAGGCTGCCAGGTGATCTGAAAATGCAATACAGTTTGTTATCTACTGTTATTGAAATATGCAGTGGAAAGGCGAAGCTTAAATGAACTGCAAGTAAAACATACCTCTGCGGGGGTGATGGTGTCGAAGAAGCGCGGAAGAAGCTAAATGTCTCTCGCGGCCTCCGGGCATCTCCCGTCGAAAGCGACGCGAACGAGGAGTCTCCGTCTCCGGTACGGGAGCGAGCCTAGGAAAGTAGGCATAAACCCACAACTGCAAGGTAAATACCAGTGCATTTATCAGATAAAGCAGAATATAGAGTAAAAGCAGAAATAGCAGAGCCGTGTGTTGTGCAGTGTATTGTGCAGAGTGTACAGTGTGAGCAGTGTACAGTCAGTGTAAAGCAGAGTATGTGTGTGCCGTGTGTACAGTATACAGCAAGTATAAAGCAGACTACAGTGTGTGCACTGTACAGAGTACAGAAAATATAGAACAGAAATGAAAGGCAGAAAAAGAAATGTACCTCCCAAACACGCCAGTAGCCCCCAGCAACTGTCCGCTGCCGCGGGAAGCTGAGCTCATATATCCATAGAGAGTGGCCAGAGCGGCGCCACCCCAGTCATAATGTAAGATGTCCTGACGTCCACCAGTGCGCTGAGCAGGCAGAGAGGCACTGTGTTCGCCCGGTCGGCGAAAATGGTCGTCCCAAACAGGAACATGAGGAAGCCGCGTGCGTATCTCTCCACGGCCTCCTGAGTCATCGGGGCTGCATCGACAAGGAGGGGCTGGACCCTGAACTGCACCTCAAACCAGGAGTATCGGACGAAGCCGGGACGCGCAAGAGGCGGCCGCGCCGAGCAAGTAGACCTGAGCCGCGGTCCACTCGTCCATATCAATGTCAAAGGGGATCGGATCACCCCCTACCCCGATGCCTGTGAGCATCGAGAAATCATAAGGGGTCATCGTCATGTCCCCTGCCGCAGAGAAATGGAATGAATCGGTGGTGTCCCACCACCTCTCCACCAGAGCGGCGAGGAGAGGTCTGCATGTAGTGAGCCTGGGATCCCTGCAGAATGCGCCAAAGCCGGCCTGGTCGATGTGGCGAACTGCGTCGGGAGCTCGGCGTACCACTCACGAGCGAGTGTTCCCATACCCGGATGGTATGGGAATCTCCCTGTTTTCAAACAAGTAGTTGCGAAGCAATATAAAATGTACAGTTTTGAAGAAACAGTCAAAATCGGTGCAAATCTAGCATGCGTGCAAGTTTATCAGATTCAAACAGATACCGGGTGCCGGTGTGCTTATAGTGAACTACAACGTATGATGCGTCAGCATGTTTGAGTGGTTCAGTGCAAATGTGGCATGCGTGCATATTTTCAGATTCAAACAGGTATCGGATGCCGGTGTTTGCAGTGAAATACGGTGTGTGCCGTGTGTTGAGTGGTTCAAGGCTAGTGCAGTGTGTGCACGTGTGAGTCTTAAACAGATATCAGTTGCAGTTTGTTTGCGATCAACTACAATACACAGTGTATCAGAGCATCTGAGCTAAAGCAGTTAAAGAACAGAATCAGCTATGGCAGTTGACAGTTTAAAGCGTTCTACATTGCAGAAAATAAAACAGAGAAAGAAAGTTACCTCGGAAGCGCCGAAGGATAGGTGAGAGGCAGGCTCACGTAGCAGGAGCTCAGGATCCAACGCCATGTCGAAACTCCTGAACTGGCGTAGTCCGTCGGGTGGCAGAACATGAATCGCCGGCCGGTAGGTCGCCGGGTCGAACGGGCGCTCGCTCAAAGGTAGGAGCTCAACCCCGGGATCCATCTCGTGATCCGAGGGAGTCCCACCGCGCGGAATGTCGTCGGCCATGTCAAGAGTGATGAGAAAATGGTCGGAGAATGAAAATCGGGTCGGAATACGAAGAGTCAACCGAAAAGTCAACTCCCGGAGGGTGGAAAATGGCCGGAAAGGTCGGGATGTAAAAGGCACGGAAATGGAGAGGAAAGTGAGGGGAACAAACCCCAAAAAGGTGGAAATGGCAAAAGAGGCACCGAAACAAAGATTTGTTCGGTTGAAAATGTCCGAAACGCGAAGGAAATCGCGAATCCGACGACGAAACGGGCTTAGAACGCGAAGAAAACAAAAATGAGGAAGAAAAAAGACTCTAGAGAGAGAGGGGTCGTTTTCGGCGAAATAATGAAAAGAATAGGGTTTGGAACCCTATTTTAAAACACCCATGGTGAAATGTCGAATCTGCCCCGACTCAGGAACTTTTTGCCGGTCGGCAACATTTTGTGCCGCCGCCGGCAGAATATTGTGCCGATGAAATTATTTGGCAGCCGGTGGACAGCCGGTGGCTTCCCCTCCCGGCCGGTGGTGTTCCCACAACCTTGTTTAGGCCATATGAGTAGTTTTTGGTCTTCATAGCTCAAGAAAGTGCAAGAAAGTGTATCTCCGACGCTCAACCGGCCTCCGTTTTGACCTCGGACCGCGTCTTCTGTGCGTAGCACTCCAACTCATACAATGTTGTATCCTTTGGTATCCTTTTTGCCTTTTACAAGATTCAAAAGTTGCCCCGTGTGCGTTGCACGCGTTCATCGCACTATTTCGGTGCATTACATCGCGCTATCATGCGCCTCACAGTTGCATTGTTATGCACATACTACATGCGTTGTAACACGCACCCCTTGCATTGTCATGCACATCTCTCATGCATTGTCATTGCATTTTTATTACAAGCATTGTCATGTATTTCAATACATACGTCGCCTCGCGCATCGTTCGCGTTGTCGTGCATTCCCTTACCATGCATTGTCATGCATTCCGAAACACGTGCGTTGTTACGCATTTAAGTCCGTTTGCATCATTTTACATTCCGTGTGGCATGCGTGTCACACTTGCATCATTTTGCATTTCCCTGAGGCATGCGTGTCTCATTTACATTTTACATTCTGTGTGGCATGCGTGTCACACTCGTATCATTTTCCATTCCTATGAGGCATGCGTGTCTCATTGGTATCATTTGCATCGGCACGTGTGCCTCATCCTCATTGGCACGTGTGCCTCATTTGCATTGGCACGTGTGCCTCATTTGCATCGGCACGTGTGCCTCATTTGCATCGGCACGTGTGCCTCATTTGCATTGGCACGTGTGCCTCATTCTTATCGGCACGTGTGCCTCATTCGCATTGGCACGTGTGCCTCATTTGCATCGGCACGTGTGCCTCATTTACATTGGCACGTGTGCCTCATCTCATCGGCACGTGTGCCTCATTCTCATTGGCACGTGTGCCTCATTTGCATCGGCACGTGTGCCTCATTCTCATTGGCACGTGTGCCTCATTCTCATCGGCACGCGTGCCTCATTCTCATTGGCACGTGTGCCTCATTCTCATTGGCACGTGTGCCTCATTTGCATTGGCACGTGTGCCTCATTTGCATTGGCACGTGTGCCTCATTCTCATTGGCACGTGTGCCTCATTTGCATTGGCACGTGTGCCTCATTCTCATCGACACGTGTGCCTCATTTGCATTGGCACGTGTGCCTCATTCTCATCGACACGTGTGCCTCATTTGCATTGGCACGTGTGCCTCATTTGCATTGGCACGTGTGCCTCATCCTCATTGGCACGTGTGCCTCATTTTCATCGGCATGTGTGCCTCACTTTCATCGGCATGCGTGTCTCATTTGCATTGGCATGTGTGCCCCATCTTCATCGGCATGCGTGTCTCATTTCCATTGGTAGGTGTGCCACATCTTCTTCATCGGCATGTGTGCCTCATTTCCATTGGCATGCGTGTCACATTTTCGTTGGCATGCGTGTCGTCATTGGCATTAGCATGCGTGCCTCATTTGCACTGTCATGCATGTTGCTAACGACATTGTACCTGTTAAGTTTGTTTTCTTTTCAGGCACGATATTGTATGTACGGTTCATTTGAGGCCGGTGCAACCGGACGAGCCGCACAGGTATTGTATCCTCCGCGTGAGACGTACAGAGAATTACATAATTCTCTTACATCCTTTCTGCATTGTAGTGTAGTCTGGTGTATGCTAGCTTAAAACTGTTGCATGTGTGCTTCGTTACAGCTTTCTTTGCATGATCATAAGTTATGCTCGGCTTCTTGCATTTTCAGTTGCATTTTGCCCCTGCCTTCGGGCATACCTTGTTTGTCTTGCATGTTTGTCCAAGTCTTCGGCCTTGTCAAAAATGGGTCGTCTCTGGGCTTTGACATTCACTCCGTCATTGTTATGACTTTCGAGTTCTGTCAAAGAGGGGCAACTGTAGACACCCATTTTTGACCGTCCTCAAGACTTGGACGTCACCGTTTGAACACTCGGTGATTATCCATGTTTGTGTTCGTTTGGAGTTCCCGGAGGTCTCGGCTACGCGCCCTGCCTCAGATCTCCGAACTCGACCGTTTTGTGTCTGGTTTTGCACCAAACACTTGTGTTTTGCCTTGGAGGGGCAGGGAATGCCTTGTGAGGCATCCCCACACACCACCGGCAGTGGCTAGAGGCCACCGGCTGGTTTTTGTTGCCACCGGCAATGTATGTGGCCGGTCGGCACTCTTTGTTGCCGGTCGGCAGTCATTTTGTCAAAATGACATTTTTGGCCAGCCGACTACTGTTCATCTGCTTTTGCAGATATTTTAGGACAGCTGTCTGGCATTTGGTTCCCCTCCATACACGTGTATGGAGGGATGCTCTCCTTGTAAGCTTGTTGTATAAGCTTTACAAGTTTGTTGCCTATAAGAGAAGGGTCTCCTCTCTTGGCATAGAGGTTAGAGAATTTTGGAGAGAAAAACACAGAAAGAAGCTCTGGTTTTAGGGTTAGGGTTGATACATATCTCCTATATCTCTTTTTCTCTCTTTATGTTCTAGGTGTTTTAGTCCATATTATTGCACACAAACACCTAGTGCTTCACCATCCTTTGGCTACTGAGGTTCTAAGGGCTTGTCCTTGCTATTTTTGACTGGATTGAAGCTTAAGGAGGCAACAAGACCACCATTGTTGAAGAAAGGCTTCAAGGGTAAGAAACTAGTCCTTTTTACCCCATTTTTGCATCCCATTTCTACCTATCTTAGAGCTGTTTTTGTGTTTAGTGTATAACATAAAAAAGTTCTATTTTTAGGCTCTCTTGATTGTTTGTTAAGAGTTTTTCGTGGTTTGGGTGTGTTTGACCACCCTTAGGCCTTGAAAGGCCCCATTTTTGTGCTATTTTGTGCAAGTTTTGAGACTTTGGTGTTTGGGCCTCTTCACCACTGAAATCTTGAGGGATTTCAGTGGTGAAGATGGTGCCTTGAAGTCTCAAAAGGGGAGGGCCACCCCCTCTCCTTGTTGTCCTTGAAAGGACCAATCTTGGCCTCTTAAGGGAGCATCTAGCTTAGGCTCTTGTTGATCATGTCTGGCTGTATTTTATGCTTATATTGCCATGATATAACTTTGTATTAAGTTAGTTTTGGTACACCATGCATGCCTTGCATACCTACCTTGTAATGCCTTGTTGTTGCCTTAATATGCCTTGGGTTGTAAACCATTATTCTAGCATGTTTTAGGCTTAGTCTTGTGAAGCTTTTGTGCTTGTTTTGCCATGTTTAGGTCTCCTAGGTTGTTTGGGTCGACCCTAGCATGCATTGTGTAGCCCCTTTGTATATTTGGGCTTGTTGGCCTTAAGTGCATAAGTGTATACATGCATTGCTTGTATTATTTCAGTGGTTTGGAACCACTTAGCATGAAATTTCAGTCCATTTAACATGTTTGCATACTTGCCTTAGAGGCTTCATTGTTGCTTTGAAAGCTTGTTGTTGTACTCCATGTTTTGGTCATTATGTATGCCTTTGGATTTGAGCCACTTAGATGCCATCTAGGTGCACCCTTGGTTTTGTTTAAGCCTTCTTTGACCTGTTTTAAGCCTCCTTAGCCTTGTGAGGCTTGGTGGAATTGACCTTGGTTCAAGCCTCCATGACTTGCTTAAGTACTTGGACCATGCTTACATGCTTATGCTTGTCCATTTGAGTTGGTTTGGCACCACATTTTGACATGATTTTCAGAGCTAATATCGCATGCTAATTGTCCATCATAGCCTCTTTAAGTGTGCTTGAAAGTTGCTAGTTTAATGCTTAAGCTTTAGACCACTATATGTGCACATGTGCATGTGTGTTTAGCCTTCATTTTTGGGCATTTTGGCCACTGTTTTAGGCCTATTTAGAGCCGCCTAAATCATGTTTAAGTCCACCTTTTCATTAGTTTGCATTGCCTCATGTTTGCTTGTATGCTTGCATAAGTGCCTTGCCATGCCATGTTGCATCCTTAGCTTGCATGCCTAGGTTGCATTGCATCTTGCATGCATGCCTTGTTCCTTGATTTGGTGATAGGAATTGGGCCTTGTTTTGTTTGATTGGTTTGCATTTCATTTGACATGAAAGTGCACACTTGATTCTTTAGGCCATCATGCATGGAAATGCGTGATTGGTGGCCCGAGAATCGAGGCACATACCCCTTTGAGTCGCAAACATGATAGGGGGCATGATTGGTGCATACATTGTTTGAATTGTATTGCCATGCAAGTTTTGCCCTCTGCTGCTGTGAGTTGCAGGTTCTGCAGGCATTGTTTGCCGACCGGCAACATTTGCTGCCGGCCGGCAGTAAGTCATCAGCCGATGGATTCATTTTGTGCCGATGGCCACATCCTATTGCCGGTGGTAATTCTACTCAGCCGTGGTATCCCCAGTGTCCTGAGAGGCATTCCTGAGACTTTGGCAGTTTTCAGAGGAGCAAAGCAGGGAAAACAGAGGCAGACTATGCATGGCAGTGCGATTCCGAGCAAGTCCCGAGCATGCGCTGCATCTGACCCGCTTCCCGAGGGCTTTACTGTTTTAATTAGATTAATTAATTTGTTTAGTTAATTTAATTAATTTGTATATTATTTTGGTCCCTCCGGGCGAGGGCAAATCTGTAATAAGCGTGTGTGAGTGGTGTGCATGTCTTCCAACCCCACTTCTTTCTTCCCTTTTATTTACCCGCTTACGATGGTAGTATTAGGGCACGTTTATTTAGCATACCTTATGCTATGCATGCGTGCATCCATGCATTTGTTTACATGCACCGGGCTCGGTACATCATACAAACTGCATTGTATTTTTAATTCCAAATTGAATACGTGATAATGTAGCATTTCACATGCCATTTTAGGGTTAGCCGAGCCTACTCTAATGCATCTTTGCATGTGTGCATTAGCCACTTAACACGAACTAGAACATGCATGATTGCTAACAGTTTATTGTTTTGGCACGGAGTACGATGTAAGTATTTATGCTTTAGCATCTCGCATGCGTGTGAATGTTAACATGACAGTATGCTTACCATGTGGCTAAATGCTTATATGAATAAACTGTCTGATTGCCTGTGGGTGAAGGTTGGATTGTTTGAGTTGGAAAAACTCATTGAAATCCATGTTTTAGCCCACTTGCGAGTAACAAATTTCAAAGTGCTTTTCAAAAAACAAACGGATATGCAATGCTTGTTTCCAAATTAGGCAATCTAGTCTATACTTGTTTGCTGTGCGCATAACATAGTAATTCTAGGCTAATAACCGGAACAAGAACACATAACGTTTTCAAAATCAGATATCATGGTTAGTAGAGGCCGGTCTTCGGACCGGGCGAAAGGGGGTGCTCATAGCTGACCTTCCCCGATCGTACCCAAGCTCCCGAGCCAAGACAACTTTGGTGATGACGGACACGTGGCCTTCGGCACCGAGTCAGGGTTTCCTAAATTTCCCTATTAAAAAATATTTAGGTGGCGACTCTGTATCTGGCAAAGCAGTCCATGTTTGGCACTTCTTTTCAAAAATCTGTTTTCTCAAAACGATTTGCCGGATTTGGACTCTTTGGTTCAGATTTAGAACCGTGACACAAATCGAGTCCGAACTGTAGCTGTGAGTCCCCTCGTGGGCGTGTTACATAGGGTTTTACTACGCACGCATGCGGTTTCAAACAATCCTGCAATCGGGTAAGCAACCTATCCTAGTTTGGAATAGTCTCTAAGGCTTCCGATATGCAAGTAGGTCGAATGGTCAAATAGGGTGCCTCGGGAAAATCAAGGTTTGTGTTCCCATCATGGCAGAGCCCGTAACCGGTCAGCCTTACGGCATGCTTTTCCAAGCAAGCCTTCGGCAAACCGTTCAGAAATAGCAGATGGCAAACACTGTGACTTAAGCGCACCAATGCAAATGCAATGCAAAGAAACACATAAGTGTAGATAAAACAACATATCATGATGTTCGAGTCAAGTTCTCTAAATCCCCAGTGGAGTCGCCAGAAACTATTGATGCGCGCCCTCCCTTTCGGAGAGGGCGCGAATTGGGTCCTGCTGCCACAGTTCAGACTCCTGTCACGGTTCTGAATCTAATCTCAGAAAGTGCAATGTAAGACTGATAAATCACCAAAGAGTCCAAATCTGGCAAATCGTTTTGGAAAATCGATTTTAATCAAAAAGCGCCAAACATGGACTGCTTTGCCAGATTATAGAGTCACCACCTAAATATTTTATTTTGGAAAATTTAGGAAACCTTGACTCGTGCCAAAGGCCATGTGTCCGTCATCACCAAAGTTGCCTCAGCTCGGGAACTTGGGTGCGAGAGGGGAAGGTCTTGAAATGAGCACCCTCGCTCGCCCGATCAAAAGATCGGCCTCTACTAAACATGATATGTTGTTTTTGAAAACACATGTGTTCTTATTCTGATTATTCGCTAACTTACTATGTGATGCGCACCACACACAAGTATAGACTCAATCGCAAGAATTGGAACAAAACAATTCGTGTTTGTTTTTCGAAAATGGTTTGAAGGTGACACCATTACGGTGGGCTAAAGCGCGGATTTGCCACTCTCAAGTGGGCTTGGAAACATGATTTGCCACTTCGCAAAGTGGGCTTAAAACTCATATTTGATGAATTGTCCCAATTCAAGCAACAAAGCCTTCATCCACAGGCATTCATGCAGTTAAGCATTTAAGCAAATAGCCTCATGGCAAGAATGCAATCATGGCAACACTCACACTTATGGAAGGATGCTAAAGTGTAAACACTTACAGTGTACTCCGAGCCAAAAACAAAAGCTAGTTAGAAATCATGCATGATCCTAGCTATGTTAGGATGCCTAATGCAACACATGCAAAAATGCAATTTTAATAGGCTCGGCTATCTAAGATGGCATATGAATGCAACACTTTGATACATGTATTCAAATAAGAATTGGGATATAATGCAGTTTGAATGATGTGCCGAGCCCGATGCATGGAAAACAAATGAATGGATGCAAACATGCAAGCATAAGATATGCTAATCAAAACGTGCCCTAAACTAACCATCGAAAGCTGATAAGTAAAAGGGAGAAAGAAGTGGGGTTGCAAGGCATGCACACATGCACGCACCCTTATTACAACAATATGCCCTCTCGACGGAGGGTCCAAATAAATAAGCTAAGCTACACTAAGCTAAGCTAATTATTACAAATCAACTAATTAACTAACTTAGCTAATTAATTACAAACCGAATTGAAAACTAGCTATGCTAAGCTAATTTAGAATATTACAACACTTTAATTGAACTAGCTACAACTAGCTAACAAAGCAATAAAGCAGCCTCACGGGCGAGGGAGACGTACATGCTTGGTTGGCGTCATCCCGGAAATTCATCTCTTTGCCGTAAATTGCCTCTGTTTGCACTTGCCTTGGCTTATGAACCTTGAACCAAACTCCACACTGTTTCTGCTCCAAAACAGGATCATCTCTGCACAAAATTGGACTGGTGGCCGGTCGGCCACAAAAAGTGGCTGCCGGCCACCTTAACTGGCCGGTCGGCTAGTAAAAGTGGCCGGTCGGCTACTAGAACTGGCCGGTCGGCCACCTGTTGTTCCAGACTTTTGGTTTTGCTATAACAGAGGACAACAGAGGCACAGCAATGTATTTTGCAGGAAATGTCTGTACTACCACACTCCTTATCATGTCTCAAGCTCAAAAGAGTGTGGCGCTCGGCTTCCAAGTTATCAACCAAGCATTTTCAATGCATGGTGGCCAAGAACCAAGCTTGTACAATATTTATGAATGCACAAACAATACACAAAGAGCCTCCACCCCATCATGCATGATCAAGGGTGTTGGCGACCAAGAAATGTGACACGTTTCATCACTTCAAGTATGAAACGTCCCATATTTCTTGTGTTTGGATTAACGTCCGATCCAAACACATGCAATGCAACACACATATGTTATCTTGGCATGTTTTACTTTGCTTAATTCTTGTTTACACATTTTACATTACCAGTCCATTCCTTAATTGGTTAAGTCCAATGTGCAAGTCCTCTAAGGAGAGGAGTCAACCAAAGTAGGGTTTAAAACATGAGAGAGGGATCATGCCCTTGACTAGGAGGAACCCCCGAAGGAAGGTTAGAGCCATTTGAGCATGAACTATAACTCATATTTAAACACAACCTTAAGACCAACACACCCTCAAAGCAAAAGGAAAAGTGAAGAAATGAGGGAGGTGGCAGACATTTCAATGCCAAAGTAGCATGCACAAGACTCTATCATATAAGCAATGCATGCAAGACATGTTAAGGGCAAAGAGCACTAAAGCTAGTGAAGAGCGTTACACATGAGGCATGCACTATCAATCTCAAATGGGCAAACCAGCCATGACGAAAGCTCAAACGTGCAAAAACAGTGGCCTAAACGTGTTGGAAATGAAGCTCAAAAGACTAAACAAATATACATACATGTTAGCTCATAAGCGAGGCACAATACACAACCCTCAAGAGCAATGAAGAAGTGAAGTATGCGAGAATGTGACTACACAATATACGCTGAAATTACATGCCAAATGATGTCAAAACATGCAATCATCACATACACAACATGTTAAAGGTCTCATAACTCAAAGCTAGTCAAGGCCCTTTACACTACAACCATACAAAGCAAGCCACAAAGGACCAAGGCCACTCAAAACAGAGTTAAAGCATGCTAAAAAATTAGTAAAAATATGCTGAGACAGAGCTAATACATGCTAGAATGATGGACTAACTCATTAGGCATTCAAGGCTATTAAGCATGATTACACTACAAGTGTAAGAAACAAGCAAGAAATGACTAAACCAGCCTAAAATAGAGTTATAGTAGGTCCAAAAGGTCACAAAAACATGCTTGGACTAAGCTTCAAAAAGGGAGAAATACATGCTCATTTAGTAGGCCATCAACACATGCAAACCAGACAAGAGGAGAGGGGACCACCTCCTCCTATTTGGGACCTCAAAACCAAGTTTCTACCACTGAAATTCCTCTGGAATTCAGTGGTTTAAAGGCCAAGAAAAGATTGTTTTAAAGGCTTTAAAGGATGGCACAAAGCTTAGCAAATAAGCAATAAAAGAGGGTGGGCCACCCCTAACTCCAAAAAGGACTCAAACCAACATTTTAAAGACTTAAAATTGGAGTTTTTAAGAGGTTGAAACCAGCCTTAAAATAGCATGCAAAGGTGGTCAAGCACTTAATCAAAACAAAGCTTAAAAGGGACAAGTTCTTAGCCTTGAAGCACAACAACAATTCAGCAACAACTCTAAGCTAAAACCAAGCCTAAGACCTCAAACCAAGCTTCAATGGACCTCAGCTCCAAAGTGAAGGTGTTGGACTAGGTGTTTTAGTGCAAATATGTGAAGAAAACTCACTTTTAAGCACAATATAGAGAGATAGAGAATTTAGAGAGAGTAAAATTTAGCTCCTAAATTTTCTGAACCTCTCTAAAGGGGGAGGGACGTCCCTTTAAATGGAGCAAGCAAGCAAAAAGCTTGCTTCATCCCTCCATACATGAAGTCATTGAGCAACAGCTAGCTCAAAAGATCTGAAAATATCTAAAAAAGGAGAAAATTGGCCCGGCCAGCCACCTCCCCTAGCAGATCGGCCACTTCAAGTGGCTGGCAAAAAGGAAAAGTGGCCGGCAATAGCCAAAAGTGGCCGGCAAGGCCCTTCTCCCCTTCAGGCAAGAGGTACCAAGGTTTAGCCCAAAGACAAGCACAAAACCCAGAGTGTAAAGAGGCTCAAAGACAAGGCACTCAGCCGAGGCCTTCGGGCACTCAAAACGGGCGCAAACATGCACAATCATCACGATCACAAACGATGACATCTGAGTCTTAAGGTTGGTCAAAAATGGGGTGTCTACAGGTATCATGATGGTAAAGTAAGAGTGAACTGAGAATTTAATTCGGATAACTTTTCCTACGAACAACCGTCACTCTTTTACCCTTTTCTTTTTCCACACTTTGAATTTGGATGTGAGGCTAGAACCATTGGAAGCTTATTTCTGGGGCTTCGATTTGGACACAAGAACGACCTAGAACCGAGTCCGGATGAGAGAGTTATGCCCGTTTGAACTTTTGGAATTTGTGTTGGAAGCAAGTGTGCTTAAGCGGTAAAAGCGGCGCTCGAGCGGACTGCGCGAATTTAGCAGCTTAAAATGTGATTTTTTAGCTCCTTCTTTGCATTTTCCTTTTCCTTCTTCATTCCTCTCACCCTAGGTCCAAAAACCCTAGGTTTTTTGACCCCAAATACCCTCTATTCTTCTAAGATTTGGGCAAGATCCCTTACAAGAAAGTGAAGAAGGCTTGAAGCTCAACAATTTCAACCGATTGGAATTTAGATTTGTGAAGGAATCTCATCAAAGCTTTGCCTTTTGCTTGATTCTTGAGGTAGGGGTCCTAGTTCTTCTTCAATACTTGCATTAATAGATAGATTCGTGGTATTTCGATTATATAAATACAAAATCTCCATTTTTGAGCATGTAGTGTTATATCATGGAATTTGGGGGTTTGGGGTTTGAAATGTTGAGAGTTCAATTGTTGGGTTAATATGGTGGATTATGAACCTTAGGTGTGTAATCAAGGAAAAAAATTAGAATTAAAAGTAGTGGTGAGAGAAGTTTTAATTTTTCTTGAAAGTCTTGATTTTTCTTGAAAACCCTAGGTTGATTCATGATGATAATTAATGATTTTGCCCAAATTGAAAGTAGCATCATGAAATTGAAAGGTTGAATTGTATATATACAAGTTTAATTGGATTTTGGATATGTTTGAAAATTATGTTAAAAATTAGCGATTGAACCTTTGTTATGGATATTGTAAATTATGCTATAATGTGAAATGAAGATTGGGGAAATGATTTATTAATGATATGGATGACATGAGTCTTGGGGTGAAATGATGAAATAAAGGTTTAAGAGTTCACCTAGTGTTGATTATGTTGAGTTGTGTTGAATATTGTTGAACCGAATTGTGTTGGACTATGATGAATTGTGTTTGAATCATGTTGAATTGTGTTGAGTTGAGTTGTGTTGGGTGTGTTGAGTTTGAGTTGTGTTGTGTTGGGTCGTGTTGAGTTTGAGATGAGTTGTGTTGGGTGGTGTTGTGTTGATACCACGAGGGGGAGTTGAAAGATGATACGGAATTGGTGATAAGATGATGAAGTGAAGATTTAAGAATTTTATTGTGCAATTAGAAAGTGATTTTATACCTCAAAACTAAAAGCCCAACTTTATATTTAACTCTAGTTATGAAGTTTTATTTTGGAAAATGAGGATACTTCAATCAACATTAAATTTACGAAATTAAGTCTATGGTGGGTTAAGATGAGTCTGAATAATGATAAATGGGAGATTGTGAAATATGACGATGTTATATGAAGGAGTTGTATCAAAGAAAATTAAATGTTGGAGATTTAATTTATAACCGTGGGTAGTAATTGATAACCAATGTGTTTTTAAAAATTGAATTTGAAGACTTGATGATAATATGGAAAAGTAAAGAAATAATTTGAACCCAAGAGTTATGAACATTTTAAAGATGAATCTTTGCCTCTATAGATGTGTTGTTATATTTTTGTGTGACAAAACAATGAATGATTTAATGGATAATGAAGAAGGTCGTGGAACATATTTGTACTTGTTATGTGAATGAAATTTTAATATATAGTGGATGTATATTGAATTAATGTGTTACGGAAATAATGAAAGATGTGTTGGCATTGTCCACTAATTGTAATGATGGATTGTGATGTTATCTTGGGGTCTGTTTCTCGCCGTATTTTGAGCCAGCAAAGCATGGCGCTTGAGATAGGTTCCGCCTTCCTCCCGGAATAGCGCCCGGTAAAGCGTGTGGTACGTTGAGGTTCCGCGTTCCTTCCGGCTTGTGACCGGTAAAGCGTGTGACTCATGGAGATGACTTGTGATTGGATCTGGTATTTGATATGAAATTAATTGAAAGAATGGAAAATGAAATGGTAATTAGATTAGGGATTGGTGTTGATACAATCAATGGATTGCTTGTGATTATAATGGAAGATTATGAGTTTTGTTTTGTAAATAATAGAGAAATTGAATTAAAAAGGGATTGTTATTCTTGTGTTATGCTTGTATTCTATTTGGTAATGCAAACGTTAATGTGATGTAATTGTTGGGCAAGTTGGAGTTGAGTGTATGAGGATTGTCTTTTTGAACATAAAGGAAATTGGATCTTGACATTATGGAGTTATAGTGATTGGAAATAGTATAAGGGGAAAATGGAAATGAAATGGGGAATATTTTGGGAATTGGTTAATAATTTTTAAATGATGTTGTTTCTTAAACATGTTGGTTTCACAAGGATCTATGGTTTTCTAAAGTTAAGAGATGATTTTAATGGCTGGAGGTTTTTTTTAAAAGTGTTTAAATAGTTTTGAGAAAAAGGTACTTTACTTATGATATTTTGAAATTATAAAATGTCATCCTACTATATGGTATCACCCTGTATGCATGATCATTTCTATCTGTGTGTTAGTTATTGATTTAGAACTATGAGATTCCTACTGAGCATTAGTGCTCACCCCTTGTTGTTTTACTTTCTTTTTTTTTTTACAGGAAGAAAGTTGGATTCTTTGATTGAAGAGTTAAGAAGTCTATGTGTCTTTTATATGTAATTTCATTGTAGATGTAATGGATCATGTATTTGTATTTCATTCATTTGTAGCTTCACAGTAGGAGATTGGCATATATTGTTATCACTGTAATGTTCATTGAGAGAGAGAAAACATGTATCATTGTATGTCTATTACTCAAGGGTAATGGATGTTTTAAAAAAAAAAAAAATGGACCTAATTTTAAGGCTTTGGTAATGTTTTCGAGTAATTAAAATTGGGGCGTGACAGTATCTACATGTAATATATTTATAAATAATAATATATGTATGTGATGTTAAATATATTTGCATATGTATAAATGTGTACATTTTGTATGTATATACATGTGTGATGTTGATTATATATAATGTATCATAACCTATATGCATACCTTTGCTTTTAATTCATTGTTCAATTTATTTTGATTAATAGATTGATCCTCCATATATTATTATTTCACAATGTGGGGAAATGGTTTGGAAATACTCTTCAGATCCTGGGAGACGCTAGCGATCCTCAGCTAGTCACCTGAAAAGGAATAAACACGCCGCTCGGGGGTGCCAGAATTAGCACTCCGACGGGCAAGTTAGTTCCTGCACTCAAGATTGCTTGTATTTTAAGTTAAGCGAAATGATTCTCACATGCCTTTCTTAGTCTGTTGCTCCTTTATTTATACTTGTTTACTGGGCCTCGGGGCCTGGCCCACTTTTCACTCATTATCCTCTTAATTATTCGGCTCCATAGTTCAATAGATATTCGGCCTATCTATTGTATTCGGCCTCATGACCGTGGAGGATAGAGCCGAGTAATACCTGCTTTCTAGAGTGTACGCTTCCATTTATGCCATAAATCCGGCTTCCACAATTGCCCCTCAAACTCCTCATTGACGGTAGTCAATTGGTGTGTTTGGTTTCGAATCCAAAAAGTTAAGAGACATAAGTTAGGTGGCTTCACTTATCCCAATGTGAATGTCAGAACGCACACGTTTTTCGGTCATCATTATACTTTCCCGCCTCATTCGTGCATCTCTCGCATTTATTACGATTTGAAACTTCGGTCTTTTTGAATGCATGCTTTTTCGAATACTTGAGCCCCTTGGATTGCCAGTCGGTATCCCTTCTCTGACTCGCGTTCTCTGCAACTCTTCTCTGTCAATCCTTGTCTCCTTTGCCCCTCGTAAGTTTTCTTCTCTTCTCTTTGTAATCCTATTTTCCGTGTTTATTTTAGATTTGGTATACCCTTGAGTCCTTGTTAGAATGGCTAAGCACTTGAAAGACCTCCTTTCCGAGGGTCGTATTTCGGGGTTCCGACGACATTTTTCTATCCCTGATGATGTCCTCCTGTCTCTACTGACCGACAATACTCTTGATATGGAGAGGGAGGATCAAAATACTATCGTCTTCCCTCTTCTATCCATTGCGGAGGGCGGAGTCCGTTTTCCCCTACATCCATTCCTTAGGGCCGTCCTCCGCATTGGGGTCTAATTCCTTCTCAACCCAATGTGAATTTTTTCGAATCATCATGGGAATCATAGAGTTGAACCGGCACCTTAGGATCAATCTTGGCATTCCGGCCATTCGGCACTGCTACACTTTAGCCAAATCTTCCGGTCAGCTCGGGCGGTACTTTCTCAAGGCCAAGGACACTGACCATCACTTGGTAACCATGCTTGCCAGCTCTGGCAAGCGAGTTGACGACGTAATGGTCAATGTCTGAGGCAACTGGGAATTCGGCGAAGGCGAAGATCGCCTAGACCCTATTCCCAGACGGAAGGGTGAACCAGGTTGCCGTGTAACTCCTTGTGTTTACTGATCTTTCTTTTATTCAGCTTTTTCTCCGAGTCTAACCCTTTGTTTTTGCAGGCAATAAATTGAAGAAGATTCTGACTTCAGTTGACGATGCAGTCCTTACGGAAATTAAGACTGCACTCAAGTACTTCGGCCGTCCAAACGTACAGAAGCAAGGGCGAGCCGCCCACATACTCCTGCGATACGAGCCTACTTATACTACATTCTCGGCCGCGGACGACATCCCGATCCCATCCAGCAATCAACACCTTATGGCTCTTATCTTCCCAAGCTTCAAGAACCTTAGGCAAATTGGTCTCGAAGCTTCTTATTCGGAGCAAGACGTAGAGCCGGTGGTCGAGGTAGTTGCCGAACCAACGAGAGAGTTTGCTGCGGAGGCCGAAGAGGTCGACGAGGCTCTAAACTCAGTGTTTGAGGCAGCCAGCTTAACCAGCCTGCCTCAGCGTCCACTTCGGGTCGGGCGGAGTTTTCCTTTGGAGTATTTTTGCAAATTTGGGAGACCTACCCAACGATTTTTTGAAGGTATGGATGGGGAAAATCTCACCCAAATGGCGCGAAAGAGAAATGCCAAACGAATGGCCGCCCGAAAAAAAGCCGAGGCGCCCATTTTGAACCTGCCCCGATTGAATCTTCACAACCCGTTATTGGAGAAGAAACGGTTCAGGTTGTTGTGGCCGAAATGGAGAAGGAAGCTGAACAACAGATTATAGAAGAACGGTTGATTCCAGAAGAGCGGGGCGAAAAGCGTACCGCCGAGGGAGAGGCCGGCTTAGATGAAAGTCCTGCTGACAAACGGCCTCACTTGGAGGAGTCGGACGTGGTTGGTCCTTTCATTGTTCATCCAAAGATCAAAAACACGCCGATCTCCTCTGACACATCCGTCATGAAGGACCTAGCCATAGCGTTGAGCCTGGCGGCTTCAGTCTCCTTGCCGGCTGACAACGCAGCCTTTCACGCCGAGCCAGATTTGGTGGCTGTAGCCTTGGCTGCCCAGTCGGCCCTTCTGGTAGGTGACCATTTCAACTTCTTTTTATTTTGCTTGCATACGGTATCTGACGATCTTAACTTGTTTTGCAGGCAGTTGGCAGGATTGCCAACTTAGGCCACCGCCAGCATGATACCGTAGAAAGGATTGGCCGTTTGCAGTCGGCAGTCGACGGTTAAAATAGCAGGGCCGAGTTTGAGGTGATGAGAGCTGCAATGGAGAGTGCACGGGCCAAAGCTGAGAATGAGAGGGCACAAACTGCTGAGTAGCTCAGATCGAATGCCGAGGAGAGGTTAAACGCGAGTGAGGAATCGCTCAAGTTAGCTAAGGAGGCGTTTACCAAGCTAGAGGCGAATTTGCAGAGTTGAAGGCGGCGAAGGAAAAAGCTGGACTCTGAAGCTTCTGAAGCATTCGAGGCTGGGAAGAGCGCCGCTTAAACAACTATGTAGAAGAGGTCCCCAAGTTCGAGAATCGTGGATTCAAACATGGCTGGCTTAAAGCCCTTGCTATCGCTGGAGTGACATTGGACATGTCGATTCCATACGAGCAAGTGGACGTGAGCCGCTAGAGTCTGATCCCGAGGATTGATTTTGGGGATCGAATTAGTTTTGTTATGAATTTTTAATTTCAATGTATGGGTTTTTTTTTTTTTTTTGTTAGTTGATTTTCATCTCTTTTGGATTTTCATATGTAAAATGTCCGCTGTTAGTGCCCAATTTATGAATGAAAATTTTCTTTGCTCTCAAGTTATTGCTAGAACAAAATGTCATGATTATGTGGGACGGCAAATTCAATAGCCGATTAAATTAATGGATCTGATTTAATCATAAACAAAATGAATTCATGAGGTGCCAAATAAAACGAACTTATGAATATTGTACTGATGAATAGATTCGTGGAACGGCTGGGGCATTAAAGCCGACTGGATTGATGAATCTGCCCTTACCCCAGCCGGTTCATGAACATGTATGATCGTATAATGCCGAATCACATGAGTATGAATAAAGTCCTGATGAATGGATTCGTGGAACGGCTGGGGCACTCGAGCCGGCCAGATTGTGGTCATTAAGACTGTCGAATAACAGTGTTTGATGGGAGCACAGGACTCAGTCGGCGCCGGGCTGTTGAGGTTTCAATATTAATGAGGTTGCCTCGAAGGTGCTGCCCTCGTACGGAATAAATGAACGAAGGGCCTATTTAGGTGCTTAGTGAACAACTCAGTCCAGCTCTTTGAGGAAGATTAAACAAGTGCGAATGTCGACTAGACTCTTTTTTAACAGCAAAGGGGAAGCGAAGACGCTAGCTGAGCTGGGAGGAGACATGAATCAAAGTGGTGAACCTTCGTGCACGGGATGTAGGACTTCGAAGGATCGGGAGAAACACCAATCTCCTCGTCGTCGAAGTAGGTCGCCCAGGAGGGACAAGCAGCCACAGGGCAAATTTCCGCAACCCCGTTCTGGAAGGGAATCCGACACAAATCCACGCCCATTAAGTTTTGCGGTCTTTGTGGGGAATAGGCCCATGACAGAGGCGGATTCGATCATTCGAGGTCCGGATGTCGCGGTCGAGTTTGCTCGACAAATTTTTCTGCCCGAGGTCCAGCAATCAATGGTAGGTCGGCAGGACTTCGAGGTGTTTCGTGAAGGCATTCACGGGGTGATGAAGGGGCTCTACACGGCCTACGAAATTGGCATGCATCTTCGTGCGACCCGCAGAGACATAGAAAAGAAAGATGAACGCATTCGAAGCTTGGAGGCTCGCACGAAAGCAGTTGAGCGTGAGCTAAGGAAGGTCAAGGCCATTCAGATACAACCCATCGGATAGGCCAACCCAATCGTGGAAGAAAGGGTCACCCAGCGGCTCATCAGTACCGCGCTCGCCAACCGCGATACGGCCAGCATGTTCGCAATGGAATCTGCGAAGGGGAGGGCCTATGAAAAAGGCTTCCATGAAGGTCGGAAAGTAGGGATACAAAAAACCAAGGAAAAACTCGCCGAGGAAGTTTGCCGATGTGAAAATCGTGGATTTAAGCACGGTTGGATCAAGGCGCTTCAAGCCGAGGAAGCTCTCCGAGCAACGGGCGTTGATTCGGCATTACCACTCTACCAACGTAATCATTTTTCATTTTCTGCTTTTGAAGTCGAGCAGAGTGAGGATGAGGGCGACGCCGTATAAAAATACTCATTGTAATATTCAAAAATATGTAATTTTTGCCTGATTGAATAAAATGTTCTATTTTACATATTTTGTTATAATTTGCATTCGGCATACACGTATTTGCATGTTTTGTGCCATTGTATAAATGTTAGAATAAGTGTATAAACATTGAATATTTATTCGGCATACAGGTGTTTTGTGTTTCATTGCGTAAATGTTTGAATAAATGTATAAACATTGACCGGCCCGAGTTATATGCTTTAATGTGTAAACGGGTTTTCCCGGCTTGTCATGAGCATCCTTCATTAGATGTATTTGGGATACAAGTGTTATGAAGGCTTACAGGCGTCATGGGCTGACGAGGTTCCGTATCCGGAGGCTGAGTCGGCCCAAAGGTGTCATGCAACAGCGGGGCTCCAAATCTGGAAACTTGAATGGGCCAATCATGATATCCACGAAGGGCGCTCCGAATCCGGAGGCTTCCTCGGTAGATTCATCTCATCTATAATTGCCGTTTAGATATGTAGGTCATTTTCACTCCAAAAAGCCGAAAACTAGTACATGGAGTGGCTGTGGCAAATATCGATCGGCGTGGGGCCTAGATGCTTGGTCGGTTAGATTAATAAATCTGCCCTTGCCCCAGCCAGTGCATGAACTCCAAGGCATTCATCTATAATTGCCGTTTATATAATTAGGCCATTTTAACTCCAAAAAGCCAAAAACTAGTACATGGAGTGGCTGTGGCAAATATCGATCGGCATCCGTCTCTTGGAGTTTAGCGTTAATGAAATCGCCTCAGGGTTGCTGCAAGCATTAAAAATAAATGGGATGGACTCTTCGTGCCAGTATCTTCACTTACTGTGTCCAGACTTGATTTAAAGCAATTTGTGGCGTGGGGTTAGATAAGTTCGAATGTCAAATATAGTTTAAACTTTGGCTGAGCTTGGTACTACAATGAATCGCAGCAGAGAACCCACCCGTGCGGGGGGTAGGGCATCCAAAAAATGGGAAAAGCGTCAGCCTCCAAGTCGTCGAAGCAGATCACCCCGAAAGGAGAAACAGCAACGGGGAAGTTCTCCGCATCCGCGACCGAGAAATGAGGCCGATGTAATGCCACAACCGTTGAGTTTTGCAATTTTCGTGGGGAATTCCTTCCTTGTCCTAGATCTTAGCCTTGACATTGTCAATGGTGTCAGAGGAAGTTTGTCGGTGTGAAAATCGTGGATTCAGGCACGGTTGGATCAAGGCATTTCAAGCTGCGGAAGCCCTCCAAGCAGCGGGCGTTGATTCGGCGCTGCCGCATACCAACGCGATCGCTTCCCCTTTTCCGTCTGGGAAGTTGAAAATAGATATTGTAATGCTCAAACGCGGATTGCGTTTATGTAATTTCTATTTAATCAAATAAAATGTTTCATTTTAAATGTTTGTATCTCATTCTAAATTTTTTATATGCTTAATTAGGCACCTTATTTCGAATGTTGGCATATTTTGTTTTGTTCATGCAATTGTGTCGGCTTAACTTACATACCCCGAATCTGGAGGCTTAATCGGCCCAAAAGTGTCATGCACTGATGGGGCTCCGAATTCGGAGACTTATGTCAGCCGATCGTGATATCCACGAAGGGCACTCCGAATTCGAAGACTTAATCGGCCCGAAAGTGTCATGCACTGATGGGGCTCCGAATTCAGAGACTTAAGTCGGCTGATCATGATATCCACGAAGGGCGCTCCGAATCCGGAGACTTAATCGGCCCCAAAGTGTCATGCACTGATGGGGCTCCGAATTCGGAGACTTATGTCGGCCGATCGTGATATCCACGAAGGGCGCTCCAAATCCGGAGACTTAATCGGCCTAAAAGTGTCATGCACTGATGGGGCTCCGAATTCGGAGACTTATGTCGGCCGATTGTGATATCCACGAAGGACGCTCCGAATCCGGAGACTTAATCGGCCCAAAAGTGTCATGCACTGATGGGGCTCCGAATTCGGAGACTTATGTCGACCGATCGTGATATCCACGAAGGGCGCTCCGAATCCGGAGACTTAATCGGCCCGAAAGTGTCATGCACTGATGGGGCTCTGAATTCAGAGACTTAAGTCGGCCGATCCTGATATCCACGAAGGGCGCTCCGAATCCGGAGACTTAATCGGCCCCAAAGTGTCATGCACTGATGGGGCTCCAAATTCGGAGACTTATGTCGGCCGATCGTGATATCCACGAAGGGCGCTCCGAATCCAGAGACTTAATCGGCCCAAAAGTGTCATGCACTGATAGGGCTCCAAATTCGAAGACTTATGTCGGCCGATCGTGATATCCACGAAGGGCGCTCCGAATCCGGAGACTTAATCGGCCCAAAAGTGTCATGCATTGATGGGGCTCCGAATTCGGAGAATTATGTCAGCCGATCGTGATATCCACGAAGGGCGCTCCGAATCTGGAGACTTAGTCGGCCCAAAAGTGTCATGCACTGATAGGGCTTCGAATTCGGAGACTTATGTTGGCTGATCGTGATATCCACGAAGAGCGCTCCGAATCCGGAGCCTTAATTGGCCCAAAAGTGTCATGCACTGATGGGGCTCCGAATTCGGAGACTTATGTCAGCCGGTCGTGATATCCACGAAGGGCGCTCCGAATCCGGAGACTTAATCGGTCCGAAAGTGTCATCCACTGATGCGGCTCTGAATTCGGAGACTTAAGTTGGCCGATCGTGATATCCACGAAGGGCGCTCCGAATCCGGAGACTTAATCAGCCCCAAAGTGTCATGCACTGATGGGGCTCCAAATTCGGAGACTTATGTCGGCCGATTGTGATATCCACGAAGGGAACTCCGAATCCGAAGGCTTAATTGGCCCAAAAGTGTCATGCACTGATTGGGGCTCCGAATTCGAAGACTTATGTCGGCCGATCGTGATATCCACGAAGGGCGCTCCGAATCCAGAGACTTAATCGAACAAAAAGTGTCATGCACTGATGGGGCTCCGAATTCGGAGACTTATGTCGGCCGATCGTGATATCTACGAAGGGCGCTCCGAATCCGGAGGCTTAATCGGCCCAAAAGTGTCATGCACTGATGGGGCTCCAAAGGGCTTGTGAGCTGAACTGCATGATGAAGAAATGTGGAACTTTGCATTGCAAAAGTGAAATATGTACAAGTATCAAGCCCCACAAGTCGGGTCCATGATAGAAGTTACAGGAAACTTTGCTTGTGCTGATTGGTGGGAGCCACAAATGCTCAATGTCGTGTTCTGTCGGGAAGCATAGCAGCTGATGATAGGTGCTTGGCACGGCCTGCATAGTGTGCAACCAAGTTCACCCCATGATGATGTTATACGGCGAAGGAAGCTTGACGTCCAAGAATTCCACATCTTCTGTTCGGGAGCCCGCTCGAACGGGTAGTGTGATTTTTCCCAACGGGTACTCCGGATTCGCATTGAAGCCGAATAGTGGATAAGAAGCCGGAGACAGGTCTGATTCATTGAAGCCGAGTTTGATGAAGGTCTTGTAATACATAACCTCTGAAGTACTCCCTTGGTCTATGAGAACGCGTTCAACGGTATATCGATTTACAGGTAGTTCAATGACCAACAGATCCATGCAGGGGGGTGTTAAGCCGATCAAATCGGAGTCGTCGAAGGTAATAATCGGAGCTTCATGGGCCGTGTTGTTGGTGTAAGTTGTTTTTGGGGGACTGGATGTGATTGAACTGCATGCACGATTGGGGGCGTTGGCAGGCTGTAGATCATATGGATCACGCCGAGTGGAGGTGAATCCTGTCTTAGGCTAGTGCCTTGGTTGGGTTGCCTTTTCTTAGGTACTGTTGTAGCCGGCCATCTTGTGCAGCTCCTCCAGGTGATCCTTTAATGCATAACAACTCTCAGTTTCATGGCCGTGATCCTTGTGATACTCGCACCGCCTATCCCGTCTTCGTGTGTCGGGAGGTCCCACCATCTTCGACGGCCATTTGAAGAATGGAAGGTGTTGGACTTTGGACATTATCGCATTGATCGGCTCTGTTAACTCCGTATATTTCTTGTCGGTACGCCTCGAGCGCCTGCTGTCAACTTGCAGTTGTTCATTTGTTCGGTGGGAGCTTTGATCGCTTGGTCGGCGAGAATCCCGCCTTTTATCTCGTTTAGCTCGCTGTCGTAGTTCAGGGCTCTGAAGTGGTACGGAACTTATTGGCTGAGCAATTTCAGGAGGGGCCGTTTTGTTGGCCGTCTGTTCGGCTTTAACCCGCAAGGCGTCATCTTCCACTTTGCAATATTCTTCAACTTTCTTCATCAACGCCCAGACTGTTTTGGGAGGTCTTCGTCAAGGAACTGCGGAGGGTGCTGTCTGGATGTAGTCCCATTTTGAAGGCAGTGATGGCCATGGAATCGTTGCAAGCGTCATCAACGAGATTAAAGCACTCCCAATAGCGTGCCGAATATGCTCTTAGTGTTTCTCCTGGCTAGATCTGCATTGCCCAGAGAGGGTCGGCTTGTTTCGGCTGTACCTCGTTGGTGATGAACCTAGCCCTGAAGGATTTTTGTAATTGATGGAAGTTTTTGATCGAAGCCGGCTCCAGTTTATAATACCACCTGACAGCCAATGGTCCTAAACTACTGGGAAATATTCGGCACATGAGGGCCTCGTCGTCTGCATGCAATGTCATGGCTTGCTTGTAGTAATGGATGTGATCAGTGGGGTCTGATTTTCCATCATAGAGAGTGAACGACGGAGCTTTGAACTTTTTGGGCAGAGTCGCCCTTGTGATCCGTCGGACAAAGGGATCATGCTGGTCCTCTTTATCCGAGCTGTTTCTTCTGCGCTTATTCCTTATATGTGGACTCTCTTCGGAGGAACTGGAAGTTTCAGGTTGTCCATTCTTCTTGAGCTCCGGGGATAATGAGTCGGAGTCACTATCAGTATCTTTTGGTCGGGCTCGAGGTCGTTGACCGCCTGCCCTCAGAGGTCGTTCCGGAACTTGGCACACAGCTTGTCTGAACTTTGCCACTTCTAAGGCCAAATCCTAATGGAGACGTTCATTTTCTGCGATCATGTTTTCCAACCTCTATTCGTTTTGCTTTGCCTGTTCCATGATCACTTGCATTGCCTCATGCTCTGGAGTCGAGGGTGAGGCGAAGTTCAAAGCGCGTCTTGCGGGGATAATCTCCGGTCCATGCATGTTTGTTGGAGTGAGGTCGTCTCTCTGCGTGGTTTCATCGGTTACTATCGGAGGGTCCTCCGTTACGCCTGCCATGGATGTATTTGAGTATTCCCACAGATGGCACCAATTGTGGGGAAATAGTTTGGAAATACTCTTCAGATCCTGGGAGACGCTAGTGATCCTTAGCTAGTCACCTGAAAATGAATAAATACTCCGATCAGGGGTACCGGAATTAGCACTCCGACAGGCAAGTTAATTCCTGCACTCAAGATTGCTTGTATTTTAAGTTAAGCGAAATGATTCTCACATGCCTTTCTTAGTCTGTTGCTCCTTTATTTATACTTGTTTACTGGGCCTTGGGGCCTGGCCCACTTTTCACTCATTATCCTCTTAATTATTCGGCTCCATAGTTCAATAGATATTCGGCCTATCTATTGTATTCGGCCTCATGACCGTGGAGGATAGAGCCAAGTAATACCTGCTTTCTAGAGTGTACGCTTCCATTTATGCCATAAATCCGGCTCCCACAAACAAAAATTTGTATTGAAATCCTTTTTAACTATCTTGATTCTCTCCAAATGTTTATCATTCAAAATCTCGAATTTCATTAAAAAAATATTTGCAGTGAGGGGTATGAGGAATTTTAAAATCCTGAAATAGTTAGAGACACCATGCCTCATGTTCATTGCCTTCATTTGATTTTTTAAAATTTTTAAGGAATTTCTTAGTTTCCAAAATAAAAATATAAAATTTAGGAATAAATAATTTTAAAATTTGAAATTATATAAGATTAAAGTTATATTTAAAATTTCCTTCCAAAGATTTTTAAATTTCAAATTAAATATGAGTTGGATATGGCATTTTTTTTTTATTTACTTTCTATATTAAGATTTTTTGAATTCCAAAATCATAGATATGATTAGATGGATTAATATTTCTTTGCCATACGCATTTCTTAATGTTTACAAATTTTTAAAAAATTAAGAAATTTAGATTAATGTTTTGGAACTAATGAGAAATCGCTTTTGCTTAATCTATAGTATAGTGATGTCTAAAAAACTAAAAAAAAAAAAACAAAAAAAGTCTAATTGTTAAAATATTTATAGCACATTTATTAATTAAAAGAAAATTTTGCATGACATATATCGTGCAAATTTTTATGCCATATCAAAAGATACATATATCGTATTTAAAAAATATGTATTTTAAATTGTATATTTTAACCATATCTAAGCCTTCTATTTCAAAAAAATAAAAAAAATGTCTACCACAGGATATACATGGTATAGAACTATTAGTCTATCTATTTTTGTTTTTAAATCTAAGAATTTGTAGATGGAAAAATATTTAAACATATCTAAATTGCATCTAATTTGAGATTTAAAAAAAAGGGGTCCAAATAAAATTGATTTATTTGCGATTTAAAAAGACTTAAATAGAAAATATGAATGAATTTTTTGGTTATATATAATTGGATAACTTTAACATAAAATAAACTAAAACTAAAAAAATTATATTTTAGTTTTATCATAAATATTATTTTTGTAATTTATTTTTTTTTAATTATTATTTATCTTTACCAATTAAATTATGACATCTATTTCTTATTTAAAAACTTAGAATATAATTAATGAAATAACTACTATATAATATATATATATAAGAATCCAACGATTGAATTTATTATTCATTAAATATGTATATCTTAATTAAGATTATATCTAAATTCAAATATTCCAATAAAATGGTTAAAATTTAATTCATTCTAAATTATATTTTTTTAATATTTCAAAACTTATTTCTATAAACATTAAAATATTAGGACAAGTAAAATTTCTACTATTTTTTTGTATCAATAGTTATGGTCAATGTAAAATGTTTAAAACTTCTGCTCCTAACAAATCTTCTATTTGAAATGAAAAAATAAAATAAAAAATTGGTTCAAAGCTACATGAGAATTTGAACTTAAATATAAAAGTCATACCCAAAAATATATATATATATATATATATATTAAAGGATTTGCTTTATTAAAATTAAATTTGCAGAGTGGTTCAAAGCTGCATGAGAATATGATGCATATAAAAATATATAACAAGGCACACAAAAAAAAGAATTTGCTTTGTTAAAATTATACAGCTATAGATGATCAGTTCTCTTTCATTATGGGTTTATTTTGCTAGAGTTGATAGAAATAAGCTCAACATTGTTAATGATATAATTATATCGGGGAGGTGTGTTGGTTTTTTGGATTGAAAGGGGAGAATGTGGTGCCTGCAAAGAACAAAAACTGATTCTTTTTTCCAAGAAATTGGCGATGTGGCCTCTCTTCATACCAAACTGAGCAGAAAGATCATCATTGCTCAACTCAAGAAGCTTGGCAAGAGATTTCCCAAAATCCTCAAGCTTATCTCCATATTGCATCAGAGCGCGATCATGGAGGTATGACCTCATTTCCAATGCATCCTATTAGATGTAAGAAAAAGAGATATGGTTTTGATGAAATTACAATAACTTTTTCAAAAGTAGAACTGTGTGCCTGAGGAAAATTAAATCAGAGAGGGTTTGATAAAAATAAAAATACCTTTTGTTGTTGAGTCATATTGATTGCATCTGTATCTTCTGATTTCATAAGTTTCGAGTTCCTTACATTGTCCCAACCTTCCTCCAACAGCTTTGAAAGAATTCCCTTCAAAGCTTCATTCCCAACTAAATCCTCCACTGGAAAGTAAGTCATCCTATATATTTTGAAACACAGAGAGAGAGAGAGAGAGAGAGAGAGAGAGGTTTACGTGAGGGAAGTGAACCCTTTGTGGAAATGAGTTCTGGATATACAACCAAGTTGATTGATAATAAGACCAACTTATCTCCTTATATATACATGAGGGAAAATTCCATGGTCCACACACCTTTTAAAAGCTGTGTATTATACGTTATAATGAGTAATGATTAAGACCCCACCCCCACAACACCCTCACAAATCTATACCACTCATGATGTGGACTTCACACATACATGAGTGGACCTCACACATATATGGAGAGTCAAGATTACTTTAGAGGTATGGGAGTCATCCCCAAATGAGGTCCCAAACACTTCCCCCGTTATAATTATCAACATTTGTAATTTTTAAGTTAGAACAAATTATATTCATTAATTTATCTCTTATATCAATTGGATTATCGTAATTACAATTATATTAATGTCTCTCTTATATTTTTCACATTATGTTAATATTAACCAATTAATTAATAATGCCTTTTAAAAAATTGGACTAAAATCACGAGACAAAATAGTATATATTCATTCTTTTCTAATTTCCTCTTGAATGAACTATTTGTTCTTGATTTAGGTTTCATTTCGTCATAGATGTTATGATGCAATGTAAAAAATTATAAGGTGAGATTGGGGAAATACTATAGTAAATGGCATAATTTTATACTTTTTGAGTCATAACTAAAATAAATAAATAAATAAATAAAATAGAAGTCATAACTAAACACAATATGAAACATAACCAAAAATCTATTTAATGTTGGAAAATGGTTATGGAAGCTTTTGAAAAATCTTATTTTTTCTAACTTTGAGCATTAATTAAGGTGGGACCCAAACGTTATGTTTAACGTTTCTAATTGGGTTCATGTTTAATGCCGCATAGTGCATAAAACCGTGTATTTGATTGCTCAAAATCATTTCTGGATGAATGAGAATTCAAAACGCATTTTCGGGTTCGCGAAAATGAATTTAGGTGGGTTTCCTACACATTTGTGAAATGTGCTTGTCCCATATTGGAAAAGCTTAAGGATTTAGTTGGGTTTATATACCTTAGCATGGGCTAAATGGGATGGGCCCCAAGCACTACAACAAAATGTACCTTTGGCAACCAAAATTGGCGACTAAAAAAATTTAGTCGCCAAAAGTTGTAGAAATGGCGACTAAAAAATGTTTTTAGTCGGCAAAAGTAAAATATTTAGCTACTAAATTTTTTTAGTCGGGGTATATGTTTATTGGCGACTAAAAAAAAATTTAGTCGCCAAAAATGCCAAAATTGGTGACAAAAAAAAATTTAGTCGCCGTAGGTAGAGATTTGGCTACTAAAATGCTTTAGTCGCCGATTGGAAAATAAAAAAATAATTTTTTACCTTTGGCGACTAAAAAAAGTTCATTTTCAGCGACGAAAAATAATTTTAGTCGCCGTAGGTAGAGATTTGACTACTAAAATTCTTTAGTTGCCGATTGAAAAATAAAAAATTATTTTTTACCTTTGGTGACCAAAATTTTAGTAGCCAAAAGTTTATGTTCAGCGACGAAAAATAATTTTAGTCGCCAATACCTCGAAATTATTGGAGGGAGATATTTTAAATAGATTGGAGGGATTTATGAAATACTTTCAGCGACCAAAAATGTTTAGTCGCCAATGCTGTAATATATATATATTTTGGTTTCCAAACCACAAACCAGCGCCTCTTCTCTCTTTCTTCAGCGGTTCTCCCTCTGCCTCTCCCTCTCACCACCGACTGTCACTACCACTGTTGCTGGCCACTGTCCATCCCCACCGTCGCACGTCGCCACCGCCATCGCCGAAATCACCACCAACACTGCCGCAAATCACAGGTTTGTCCCTGTCGCGTTCGGTCCTCTTCCCCGTTGTCGATCTGGGTCTCTCTCTCTGTGTCGAGCCATTCCCTCTCTTTCTCTGTTTCTCTCTCTCTCTTTCTCCCTTTCCCTATTTCCCCATTTCTCACAATAAGATGAATGCACGTAACATTGCTATGGTTTTTGTACCCAACATGACTCAGGTGCTTAATATTTCCCAATGTCATTTTTTTTTTACCTGTTTTGTTAGTTCTAAAATCCTAGTTGGTTTGTCTAGTGCAATTAAACCTACTCAATTGGCTTTTGATGGGTCAACTCAGGTCATTGGAATGATCTTGTAACTCCATTTGTCCATGGCATGCTTAATTGAACTAGATAATCAGGAAAACATTGTGATGCTTCTTGATAGGTAGCCAAAGTAGGTAAAGCAGGCAGTGAAGGGCTTAAGAGATTGAGATGTTTTGGCTTCCATCTATTGTTCACCATGTGTTTGATAATATGCCTAAACCAACTTGAAAAAAAAAAAAAAACTCAGCAAACAACTGTAGCTTAGGTCTTGCAAAGGAAAATTAAGAGTTTTTAATTAGACTATATAACTGAAAATTAAGAGTTTTTAATTAGACTATTGTTCACCATGTATACTTTCGGACAGTCGGAGACCCTTTGCCTCTTAGGATGGCTAATTTGATTTTCTTTTTCTTTTTTTTTTAATTAACAATATATAACCAATAAATATGGTAACTAAAGCACAAGATATGTACGGGAGATTCACTAATCGATGTGAGACCGTTTAATATTGTGTTTAATTGATAAATGTAATTAAACCTTAAACCTTAAATAAATAAATAAATAAAAGAAAAAAAAAGAGAGTTTTTCCACTAATCATTCTCAAATAAGAGTTTGCCGAATTGAAGTCTCAATCTCAGACTCAATCCAAGTAAAAATCCAATGATGTATATGCAGAGACAACAAAAGTTACATATTTTTATTCCTTTATCTATCTTGTGGTGTTGTTACAAACTGAGAAATGTGACTAATCATTTTAGTTTTGTGTGCGTGTTTTTTTTCGGTTACAGGAAAGTCTATGCATTGGATGTTGTTGGTGTAATCCCAGAGGAGTTATGGACTTTGACTTTCCTCATCAATTTGTATGGTTCATTGATATTTGATTTAATTAATAAACTTGCCCTTTTCCATCTTCCGTTTTATTTTCTCCGTGTAAACCACTATCAAATTGCAACCTTTGAAATTATGATTCATTATCTCACCTTATTGAAATATGTGCTGTGCATGATTGGGTAGTTTTCCTTTATAGGCCCTCTAATTTTTTCAGTCATTGATGATTCCTTCCATAATATTGCAGGGACTTGCGCCAAAATTACCTGACAGGTAGCTTGTCTGCATCCATTGGCAACCTATCTCGCATGCAGACTTCAATAAGCCACCTTATTTTTTATTAAAAATTTGCTGGTTGTTAATATTTTATCCATGTGTAGATACACTCCTTTAATGTTTTGGCACCTCATTTAAATGTTGTTAGGACCGTGGGTATTAATGCATTATCGGGGGAGCTTCCAAAGGAACTGGGAAAACTTACTGATTTGAGATCACTGTATGTAACTTAATTTTTGTACCTTTTTAAGAGGCAACTTGATGCCAATGCATAGGCATATATCCAAATATATACATGTATGTTCGCGCCAACAAATATTCTCTTAATAATATATATTTTTTTATTCTTTGTAATCTGTCTTTGGCTATAGTGGGTACTCTGGACCTCATTCAATTGAACATTGGAAACATTCACAAATAACTGAAAGACATACCTCTTTTGTGCATACCATTCAAATGTTACCTTATTTGAATTATTTTGATGTAGTTGACTTGCTACTTTTCCAGGGCCTTTGGTACAAATAACTTCTCTGGCACTCTACCGTTAGAGCTTGGGAATTTAACAAAATTAGAGCAACTGTAAGTGCTGAGACATTTGCTCACTTTTTCCTCGACTTTTCCCTCGACTTTTCATTTCTTCCCTCATCAAGACAGTCCCTTCTGTTGACTTTAATCAGAAGAGAATTCCTGCAGAAGCATAGGGAAGTCTTCTACTCTCTTCTCTAATCTTACATTGGTAAGTCCAAAGGAAGACTGCAACTTGTTTGTGAGTGAGAGCAGAGACAAACTGAGCCAACCAACCAATGCTAACCCATAGAGAATTGTTAAAATAATAAAACCGGCCCACACATAGAATACAGAACTATGCTAATGCCGCTTGTTGTATCGCAAAGGTAAGGTGCACCAGACTCGTACAACCTTAATTATCAGGATCTATAAACCAGTGTCATCCAGTCTAGTCTGAAATAAACATTTCATCCATCCTGCTATTTAATGAGCTATGCCAGTCCACATCACATAAAAATTCTAAAACACATATTGGAGAGCCTAGATTTCTGGGCATACTAAGCAGTAAGCACGATCCTTTTTTATAAGAAATGTCATAGTCACTGGATGTAAAGATCTGTTTTATGTATCATGTACCTTTCTACTGATTAGCTGATTGCTTGCA
Source organism: Camellia japonica (assembly GCA_030407325.1). Taxonomy (NCBI): domain Eukaryota; kingdom Viridiplantae; phylum Streptophyta; class Magnoliopsida; order Ericales; family Theaceae; genus Camellia; species Camellia japonica. The sequence continues at coordinate 16,826,537 of JAPPVO010000036.1, read as the reverse complement.
ACCCATCTCATGAGTTGTCACCTCGTGATTTACCATCAACAAACAAAATTTAAATTTAAATCTGGTGTTGAGGACAAAAAAGTGTCGCATTTGTTTCTTGAACATTATCCACCTTGACAGTTACTTTGTTAGCTCTGGAGTTAGTGGTGCTATACCTTCAACATTTGCTGCTCTACAAAATCTGCAGACAGTGTAAGAGCTTTCTGAACTATCCTTTTTGCACATCTGAGAAACTAAAATATTGTGTTCAGATTAATTGTTTTTGTTATCAATTTTACTGAGGAAGAATTTTGGGGATCTCAGGTGGGCATCAGACAATGAACTCACTGGTAGCATACCTAAATTCATTGGGAATTGGTCAAAGCTTAAAAGCTTGTAAGCAATCTTCTATGTTGTGTTCTCTTTATTTTGACAATCACACTCAAATTATAGCTTTACTTTAAAATAGCAATATGTAGTAACTGAGATGTATAACACTCTTCAGCAATCCACTTCACTTTTCTTTTCTTTCTTTCTTTCTTTTTTTTATTTTGTGTGTAGGAGATTTGAGGGAAACTCCTTTGGAGGTCCAATACCAACAACATTTTCCAACTTAACCGTGATGGAGGACTTGTGAGCATTAACTCTTTCAACAGCTTTGTTCATATTTAGCATATCAATAAAGCTAATATTCTCTTTTATAATATACCCATGCTCATATAGGAGAATAAGTGATTTATCTAATGGAAGTTCTTCATTGGCGTTTCTTAAGGATATGAAGTCTTTGAATCTCTTGTAAGGCGATATGGTTATTGCTGGCAAATCTATTCTGTTTTAATTTTTCATATTCATGCTCCTTAATTGCTCTTCTACCAAACTAATATAACCATGTGGTTTCATGTCTTGCAGAATTCTGGGAATAACAATATTTCTGGTTCTATCCCATCCAATATTGGAGATTATCAAAGATTGTTACAACTGTAAGTTATTGCTATTAATTTCAGGTCAGCTCCCATATACTTCAACCTGAAATTTGGCCAGTTCAGAGTCAGATGGGGGAAGATGGGGTCAAAACCAGACAGCCAACTCTATGAAGAAAATATTTTTAATGTATTTACATTATTATATAATGAATTTACTTGACCATGGTTTATATAATTTTTCAGGGATTTGAGCTTCAACAAATTAACTGGACAGATTCCTGATTCGCTGTTCAATTTGAGCTCTCTCTCTTACTTGTAATAAACATCTTGTGCTGATCCAACAGAGATGAAGTTATTTTCTGATGGTATAGATTATTAGTGGATATTTCTTTTTTGTATACGGAGGACATCATTTTTGTATGATTATCTGTTTGTATGGAATTATTATTTTGGGTTGGATTATAGTTGGTTTGTATAGAATTTGATGTTACAAGACCAAATTTTTGGATGGTTGAAAGTGAAATAGAAATAGACATATGTATTGTTTTGTTTATATACAGGGTGTAGGTTGCACAAAATAAATACAGGTTGTGCAAAAATTAATAATAATAATAATAATAAAATAACACTAAATAAAGTTTTTGGTGACTAAATGTTTAGTAGCCAAAAAACCAAAATAAAACTTGTTGGCTACTAAAAATTTAGTAGCCAAAAACAAACCAAAGATTTTTTTGCGATTAAAAATTTAGTAGTAAAAAATATATGAGACTTTAGGCTACTAAATAGTTTAGTAGCTAAAAAAAAATATGAAAATTAATTTTTTTTGGTGACTAAATATTTAGTAGCTAATAATAAATGATACTTTGGGCGACTAAAAGTTTTAGTCGCTGAAAATGAAAATTAATTTTATTTGAAAACTTTTGGAGACTAAATATTTAGTCGCCAATTTATGATTTTTGACTACTAAAAAATATTTAGTCGCCAATACCTCGTATTTTTCCCTACTAAAACATTAGTAGCCATTTATAGGACTTTTGACGACTAAATTTTTTTCAGTCGCCAAAATCTTCCCCGACCGTTTTCCCGCGACAAATCTAGCGACCAAATTATTTAGTCGGGAAAAGGCTTCGGCGACTAAAAACCTTACTTTTGGCGACTAAAATTTTAGTCGCCAAAAGTGCATTTTCTTGTAGTGAAGGGGTACCCAAGTTTGTGGAAGGGTGAGATTATGGGCGAAGTGGGCTAGACCCATTGAACCCAAAACAAAAACCACAAGCACGCGCCGCCACCGTTCGTCCATTCGTCTGGGCGGGCTTGGCTTGGACGCAAGTGCGTGGTGTGAGGTTGGGCTTGTCCGGCTCAATACTTATCTTTTTGGGCCAAAAATATTTGTAAATTATTTATTTATTTTTTATTTTGGTTTCAAAATTCAAAATAAATTGGTCCAGAATTTTTTTTGCCTTCACCCAAACAGATCCTAAACAGGTTCACAAGGTCCACATCCAAACAAGTTCAGAAAGTTCACCTGAACAGGTGCAATTTCCACCCGAACAGATCTGTTTCTATTCTGAACAAATATGTTCCTGTTCTAAACAGGTTTTTTTCTGTTGATACCTGTTCGAACAGCCACCATTCTAGCTATATAAAGGCTGCTTGTAGCAATTCATTTTATTCAATTTTTCTCTCAGAATTTCATCTTTCTTCTTTTGTTCTTCCTGTACTTTTGCATCTATTTCTGCATTTATTTTTTTAGGAAGAAAAAAGAGAGAGTTACAACATAGTTTTGGCTCACCAGACTTGAATTTGTAGTGCTGCAAATTTAAGTATTAGTTGTTGCATCCTGCGAAGTAATGTTCTGCATTTCAGAATAATGTTCTGTCTTATATTTTAAGTGTTAGACTTGAATTTGGGAAGTAATGTTCTCTCTTATATTTTTCTGCATTTCGGAATGTTTTGACTTATGAATCAAAAACTGATATGCACTACTATTCTTGGCATAACCAATGAAAATGCAATCAACGGTTTTAGGACTTATCTTAGTCTTTTTAGGACTAGGAATAGCCACATAGCCAAACACCCTCACATTTTTCAGTATTTGTAGGATGGTACCCTCCCATGCCACATTTCATAAGGTGTTTGATTCACTTTCTTTCGGGGTACTTTATTAAGTATATAATTAGCAGAAAGCATTGCTTCCCTTCACAAGTTTTGAAATAATCCATAACTTATTAACATGGCATTCATCATTTCTTTTAAAGTCCTCTTTTCCTTTCAGCAATTCCATTTTGCTAAGGTGAGTAAGGAGCGGTGGTTTGATGAATTATTCCATGTTCTTTACAAAATTCACCAAAAGGTAAGTCATATTCACCACCTCTATCACTTCTAAGTTTTTTAAATTTCTTACCAAGTTGATTTTCAACTTTCAACTTCATCCTTGGTTCGAATTAAATAAACATAACTATATCTAGTATAGTCATCTATGAAAGTGATAAAATATTTTTTCCCACCTCTAGTTTGAATTGATTTAAAATCACAAATGTCACATGAATTAATTCAAGTGATTCCATACTTTTTTCAATTGAATCAAAAGGAGTTTTGGATAATTTTGTCTCAACACAAATTTCACATTTATGATTTAAATTAATGTCAAATTTAAGTAAACATTCCATATTAATTAATCTATGTAAAGATCCATAATTAACATGTCCAAATCTACCATGCCATAAATTTGAAGACTCAAGCAAGTAAGAAGAAAATGTATTTTTATTAATAACAGAGGGTACAACTGTCATTACATTCATTTTGAAAAGGTCATCAGACATGTAACCTTTTTCTACATACATCCCGTTTTTGGTAAGTACAAACTTGTCACTTTCAAAAACTAGCCTAAACTTATTTTTACTTAACAAAGAACCGGAAACAAGGTTCTTGCGAATGTCCGGTACATGCAGCACGTTGTTGGGAGTGAGTTCCTTTCCAGATGTCATCTTCAGAATAATCTTTCCTTGTTCTTCAACTTTAGAAGTCGAGGAGTTGCCCATAAACAGTTGTTCACTGTTGTCCACCACAGAATAAGATGTGAACATCTTTTTGTCAGTACAGATATAGCGAGTAGTACCAGTGTCCACCCACCATTCTTTAGGATTTCCAACAAGGTTTACCTCGAAAATAACTGCAGAAAGATTTATGTCATCTACACCATTGGAAATTTTATCCACTTCAGTCATATTGGCATGAGCAGACTTCTTGCTTGATCTTTCTTTGCCTTTGCGCTTGTGTAGACACCTCATTTTTTACCGTCCTCAAGACTTGGATGTCATCGTTTGTGCACTCGATGATTGTGCTTGTTTGTGTTCGTTTTGAGCGCCTGAAATCCACGGCAGAGCTCCTTGTCTTTGAGCCTCTAAATCTTGCTGTTTTGTGCATATTTTTAGACCAAGAGCTTGTTGCCTCTTGCCTGGAGAGGTGCATGACTTGTCGGCCAGCCTCTTGGATTGTCGGCCATGGTTTGTTCCTATCGGCCATTAGTGGTGGCCGACGGCCATTGGTCTCCTTTTTCAAATATTTGTTTGCCAGCTGTGCCAACTGTTGCTCACTGAGCTGCATCTTCATACACGTGTATGGTAGGATGTATACAAGCTCAAACCTTGTTTTTCTATAAATAAGGGGTGTCCTCCCCCATTTTGGAGGGTTAGACATTTCAGACCAAAAATCTCTCTCTCTCTCTCTCTCTCTCTCTCTCTCTCTCTCTCTCTCTCTCTCTCTCGTTATTTTGTGCCTTAAAGTCTAGTTTCTCTACACTTTTGCACATCAATTCTTGATCAAACTTGGCCACCTTGGAGCTGAGGTCTCTTGGAGTCTTGTTTATGCTCTAGAAGAAGGTTTAAGCTTGTTTTGTTGCTCTAAATTGCATCTTGTCTTCAAGAGGTAGAACACTTGTATTTTAAGCTTATTTTAAATACTTGTTTTGCCATCTTTACATACTTTTTTTGTGCTGGTTTTGAACTCCAAAAAACTCTATTTTTATGGTTTAAAATGGTGGTTTAAGGCTTATTTTGAGTTAGGGGTAGTCCACCTTTCTTGTTGCTTAATTGTTAAGCTTTTGTGCCATTTTTCAAGGCTTTCAAATCAAACTTTTTGGGCCTTTTAACCACTGAAATTCAGAGGTATTTCAGTGACAAAAATCTTCTTTTGAAATCCAAAATTGGGGGTTAGCCTCCCCTCCTTGTTTTCTTGCCTGCATGCCTAGTTGCCTTACATGTTAGCACGTTTTTATAGCCTAACTTCAGCTTTGGTCCAACATGTTTTTGCTACTATTTTGACTTGTTTTAGCACTGTTTTGGGCTGGTTGAGTCCTTTGAGCCTTGTATGGCATGATTGTAGTGTTAATTCCTTCATTAGCTTGGTGTTTTAATGCTTTTATCATCATTCTTTTGAGTTGAAAGCATGTTTTATGGTTATTTTGCACTCCATTTCAGCACTGAAATCTCTGCAATCTCCCTCTATTCTTCACTTTTTTTCGTTTTCTTTGAAAGTGGTTTTAAACCACTTGTTTGCTTAAGTGTGAAATTGAGACATTCATGCTTAATGGTTTAATCCCTTCGGGGGTTCATTACCAACGGCATGAAGCTTCCCTCATGCCTTGAACTACCCCTTAGTTGACACTTCTTTCGCTTTAGAAGACATTCACCGATGGACTTAATCGATTAAAGAATAGATCGGTAACTAAAATGAGTAAACAAAACATGGCAAGTAAAAAAGGCAAGATAAGCATCTTTCATGTTGCATTGCATGTGTTCGGATCGGACGTTAATTCAAGCATGAGAAAAATGAGACATTTCATACTCAAAGTGATGAAATGTGCCACTTTCCTCGGTCACCATCACCCTTGATCATACATGATAGGGTGGCGGTCTTGTTGAGTCTTGTTTTGCACTTATCAAGCTTGTACAAGCTTGGCTCCTTAGCCATCATGCATGGAAAATGCTTGGTTGATGGTTTGAGGGCCAAGAGTTATATTCCTTTCAACTTGTGTGATGATAAGGAGAGTAACATTATAGACAAACCTTGAGAATACACTGCTTTGCCTATGTTTGCTCTCTATTGCAGCAAAAAAGGAAGTTCAGGGCAGAGGCAGCCGATCGGCCACCAGCAGTGACCGACGGCTATCAGCAGTAGCTGATCGGCCATCAATGAAGAAAGTTGCTCAGTGTGTTCCTGAAGGGTAGCAGAGGTTTTTGGAAGTTGGTGCAATTTTCAATGTTCAAAAAATGTGCAAACAGAGGCTACAATGGCATGGCGGTGGCATTTTTGAGTGGAAAAGCCGAGCATGCATGCATCCCTCACCCCTCGAGGCCATTTACTTGCTTTGCTTAATTAGTTAGTTATATCTAATTTATTCATACAAGTGTTGTAACTATTTAGTTAATTAATTCATTTTGTAATTAATTAGGTTAATTTGGTTTGTAATAATTAGTAACTAGAATAGTTAATTAGTTTTAATTGTGTTGTAATAATTAACGTAGCTAGTTGGCACTTATTTCATTCAGACCCTCCTTCGCGAGGGCGTAATGTTGTAATAAGTGTGCGTGGGTGTGTGTATGTCTTCCAACCCCACGTATTTCTCCCCTTTATTTAATCGTTTTTGATGGTTAGATTAGGGGCATATTTCAATTAGCATACCTTATGCTTGCATGTTTGCATCCATTCATTTGTCTTGCATGCACCGAGGCTCGATGCATCATTCAAACTGCATTGTCATTTCAATACTTCTTTGAATATGTGTTTCAAAACATGGTATCAAAGTGTTGCATATGCCATATTAGTAGCCAAGCCTATTAATTGCATTATTGCATGTGTTGCATTAGGCATCTTGTATAGTTAGGATCACACATTTTTCTAACTAGTTTTTGTTTTGGCTTGGAGTACTCGGTGAGTTTTACGCTTTAGCATACTTGTATGAGTGTGATTGCCATATTGCCATGATTCGCATGTCTGCCATGAGGCTATGTGCTTAAATGATTAACTGCATGAATGCCTGTGGATGAAGGCTTGTTGTTTAAATTGGAATGATTCAACGAATGTAAGTTTTAAGCCCACTTTGTTAAGTGGCAAATCATGTTTTAAGCCCACTATGTTTGGTGGCAAATCCGCATCTTTAAGCCCACTTGAGGGTGGCAAATATAAACCATTTTCACAAACAAACATGAGTTGAATTGTTCCAAGTCTTGCAAACTAGTCTATACTTGCATGTGCGCATCACATAGTAAAGCTAGTTTAATAACCATAATAAGAACACATAATGTTTATAAAAGAACATATCATGATTAGTAGAGGCCGATCTTTGATTGGGTGAGTGAGGGCACTCATTTCATGACCTTCCCCTCTCATACCTAAGTTCCTTAGTCGAGGCAACTTTGGTGATGACGGATATATGGCCTTTGGCACGAGTCAGGGTTTCCTAAATTTTCCCAAAACAAAATACTTAGGTGGCGACTCTATATCTGGCAAAGCAGTCCAATTTTGACATTATTTGATTTAAAATCGATTTTCCAAAATGATTTGTCGGATTTGGACTCTTTGGTGTTTATCAGTTTCACATTGCACTTGTAAGACTAGATTCAGAACCGCGGGAGTCCGAACTGTGAGGCCTTCATTTCAAACCTTTTCGAAAGGCAGGGCGTGGACAAAGGCGACTCCATAGTTTCTGGCAACTCTGCCAGGGACTTAGAGAACTTGACTCAAAACTCATGATATGTTGTTTTATCTACACTTATGTGTTTCTCTTTACATTTGCATTTGCATTGGTGCGCCTAAGTCACAGTGTTTTCCATCTGCTATTCTTGAGCGGTTTGCTAGAGGCTTGCTTGGAAAAGCTTGCCAAAAGGCTGACCGGTTGCGGGCTCTGCCACGATGGGAACACAACCCTTGGATCTGGACTACCGCTGTACCGTTTGATCCTCCTTTCACTTCTCGGTGTTAGATGTGAGAGGTATATTAGGTAGTCTTACTGAGGTCCCCTTTTTGACCAATCAACCTAGTTGCATATCAAAAACCATTGAGACTGTTCCAAACTAGGACAAGTTGCTCACCTGAATGCAAGATTGTTTGATACCGCTTGTTTGCGTAGTGAACCCCTAGTTCTTGACGAAATTAGGACAACGAAAGCCTACCCCATCATAGGGATGTTTTGGCTCTCACTTGCTTGATACGTGTTTTTAGAGTGAAACTCTACAGGAATGTATGTATCAGTTGCAAGTCTGGGTATTAGTTTTAGGCAGAAATCAGTATTTGAGTACAATTATCCAGCTTATGATTGCAACTGTGTGTTGTTTTTGTCTAAGCCGAGGTGCTATGCAGTTTTTAGTTTTTGTTTTCTTTTACTTTATTTTCTTTTTGCAAGGTAGTCTTACAGCATTGCTTCAGACGAGTATGTTACCCCCTAAGCACTCTGGACCCAAGTTAGAAGGATTTGTCAATCTAGGGATCTAGTCAGGGGACATCCAGTATTTGTGTCACTTCCGCCAGTTACTAGACGGAGGAGGATTCGGCAGAATTCGCCAATACAACAGTCACCGTTTACCTCACTTGTGCTCGGTCAGGCCCAATTATCTGCTTCTACTCCAGACGGAGAGTGCTCACCAGTTCCGGTAGTTCAAAGTCCTTCAGTCAACATGGAAGACATGCTCCGACAACTCCAGCAAACTATTGAGGCTATGAAGCTAGATGCTGCTCACTAAGCGGAAGTCACCGCCCGCTAAGCGAAAATTACAGCCCAGCAGGCTGAGTTGATCGCTAGGTTACAGCAACAACAACCGCAGCAGGCTACAGCCGTTGTATCCCATCCACCTCCTGCAAACATTCCGATACCCGGAGCTACTACTCCCACAGCTAATGTCCAGGAGAATGCAGGCATCCCGGTGGATCCAATTCCACCCCAGACCTCCAACGTACCAGCTTACCCGATAAAGGCGCCGTTTGAGTTTGAGGTCGACCCTACTGCACTGAAAGTAAGCAAACTGGAAAATCTCTTCAAACGGGCACAGGGCATTAATTCGATCCCTGATATTGAGGACGGCTACACGGATTTGGCAGTGACTTTGCCAGACAGGTTCAAAATGCCACATATAAACCGCTTTGATGGTTCGGGTGACCCCATGGTCCATCTCCAGCTATTTTCAGACATTCTGCAGCCGATGGACCTCTCAAGATAGCAAAAGTTATCCCTCTTCGGCCGAACCCTGTCGGGTATAGCAGCCATCTGGTATACCAAGTTTGAAGACTCTGTGAAGAGAAATTGGGAGGAAATGGCTGAGGCTTTCGTAGCACAGTACTCCTGTAATACGTAGATCGAGGTTACTACCCGTGATCTTGAAGCAACTCGCCAGGAGTTAAAGGAGGGCTTCTCTAATTTTGTCACCCAGTGGAGGGCCAAGGCCTCCATGATGGCCACTCGACCAGCCGAAAAAGATCGAGCAGTACGCCCAAGGCTTCCTGATGTTCCTTTTTGGCACCACCTTGTTCACCGACAGGGCAAACACTGTTGGGCTATATCTCTTGAGTGCCTTGGTGGACTTGTCTCAGGTCCGGCATTACGACTAGGGCAGCGCTGGCCTCGCTACCTTATACAGCTACATGAGCTCGACATCCCGCAGGAGCGGGAACAGAGCCGGCGGCTACTAGAGAGCCTGGGAGGTATGCTTTACTTTTCCGCTTTACATTTCCTATCGTGCTTTCTGCTTTGCACTTTCTGTACACTGCCCACACTGTACACTGCATACACATAGCCTGACCTTTGCTTTGCATTTGTACTTTCTTTACGCTGCACTACACACTCTGCTTTCTGCATCTTCTCTGTATTCTACATTCTCTGCACATTGCACATATTCGTGCAACGCGTTAGGATCATGTTTGACACCTCAGGTGCGCCTGATGGTTGTGTTGTTTTTTGCCTTTCCTGCTTAATGCGTAGTTAAGTTTGCAGAATTTTCTTACATCCTTTCTGCATGAAATGGGGTTTGGTTCATGTTTGCTTACTTCTGTTTATGTTTGAGTTTGTTGTACCGTGTTTCGGTTTCAGTGTGGCATTTCTTTGCATAACATTTGCATCTAGATGTTTCATTACAGCCTCATTGCATGATCACAGGTTCTATTCTCACATTGTGCATATCACTTGCATCATGCCCCAAAATTACGCTGGTTTGATTCCTTAAAAAGGGATATGTAGGCAGCCTGCGGGCGCAACCATCTTTGTCTTGCTCGTTTGTTTGTCCAAGTCTTCAGCCTTGTCAAAAATGGGTCGTCTCTGGGCTTTGACATTCACTCACGTCATTTCATGACTTTTGAGTTTTGTCAAAGAGGGGCAGCTATAGACACCATTTTTGACCATCTCAAGACTTGGACGTCATCGTTTGTCCACTCGGTGATTGTGCTTGTTTGTGTTCGTTTGAACGCCTGAAGTCCTCGGCGAAGTGCATTGTCTTTAAGCCTTTAAACCTTGCTATTTTGTGCATGTTTTTGGACCAAGAGCTTGTTGCCTCTTGCCTGGAGAGGTGCATGACCTGTCGGCCAGTCCCCTGGATTGTCAGCCATGGTTTGTTCCTGTCGGCCACCAGTGGTGGCCGACGGCCATTGGTCTCCTTTTTTAGATATTGTTTGCCAGCTGTGCCAGCTATTGCTCACTGAGCTGCATTTTCATACACATGTATGGTAGGATGTATACAAGCTCAAATCTTGTTTTTCTATATATAGGGGGTGTCCTCCCCCATTTTGGAGGGTTAGACATTTTAGACCAAAAATCTCTCTCTCTTTCTCTCTCTCTAGAGTTCCCTCTCTCTTTCTCTCTCTTGTTATTTTGTGCCTTAAAGTCTAGTTTCTCTACACTTTTGCACATCAACCCTTGATCAAACATGGCCACCTTGGAGCTGAGGTCTCTTGGAGTATTGTTTGTGCTCCAGAAGAAGGTTTAAGCTTGTTTTGTTGCTCTAAATTACATCTTGTCATCAAGAGGTAGAACACTTGTATTTTAAGCTATTTTAAATACTTGTTTTGCCATCTTTACGTACTGTTTTTGAGCTGGTTTTGAACTCCAAAAAACTCTGCTTTTATGGTTTAAAAATGGTTGTTTGAGGCTTATTTTGAGTTAGGGGTAGTCCACCCTTCTTATTGCTTAATTGTTAAGCTTTTGTGCCATTTTTCAAGGCTTTCAAATAACTTTTTGGGCCTTTTAACCACTGAATTCAGAGGTATTTCAGTGACAAAAACCTTCTTTTGAAGTCCAAAATTTGAGGGTTAGCCTCCCCTCCTTGTTGTCTTGCTTGCATGCCTAGTCGCCTTACATGTTAGCACGTTTTTATAGCCTAACTTAGCTTTGGTCCAGCATGTTTTTGCTACTATTTTGACTTTGTTTTAGCTCTGTATTGGGCTGGTTGAGTCCTTTGAGCCTTGTATGGCATGATTGTAGTGTTAATTCCTTCATTAGCTTGGTGTTTTAATGCTTTTATCATCATTCTTTTGAGTTAAAAGCATGTTTTAGGGTTATTTTGCATTCCATTTCAACATAGAAATCTCTGCAATCTCCCTCTATTCTTCACTTTTTTTCGTTTGCTTTGAAAGTGGTTTTAAACCACTTGTTTGCTTAAGTGTGAAATTGAGACATTCATGTTTAATGGTTTAATCCCTTCGGGGTTTCATTACCAACGGCATGAAGCTTCCCTCATGCCTTGAACTACCCCTTGGTTAACATTTCTTTTGCTTTAGAAGACATTCACCAATGGACTTAATCGATTAAAGAATGGATCGATATCTAAAATGAGTAAACAAAACATGGCAAGTAAAATAGGCAAGATAAGCATCTTTCATGTTGCATTGCATGTGTTCGGATCAGACGTTAATTCGAACACAAGGAAAATGGGACATTTCATACTCAAAGTGATGAAATGTGCCACTTTCCTCGGTCACCATCACCCTTGATCATACATGATAGGGTGGCAGTCTTGTTGAGTCTTGTTTTGCACTCATCAAGCTTGTACAAGCTTGGCTCCTTAGCCATCATGCATGGAAAATGCTTGGTTGATGGTTTGAGGGCCAAGAGTTATACTCCTTTGAACTTGTGTGATGATAAGGAGAGTAACAGTACAGATAAACCTTGAGAATACACTGCTTTGCCTCTGTTTGCTCTCTATTGCAGCAAAAAAGGAAGTTCAGGGCAAAGGCAGTCGACTGGCCACTAGCAGTGGCCGACGGCCATCAGCATTAGCCGACCGGCCATCAATGAAGAAAGTTGCTCAGTGTGTTCCTGAAGGGGAGCAGAGGTGTTCTGGAAGTTGGTGCAATTTTCAGTAATAAAAAATGTGCAAATAGAGGCTGCAATGGCAAGGCGATGGCATTTTTGGGTGGAGAAGCCAAGCATGCATGCATCCCTCACCCCTCGAGGCCATTTACTTGCTTCGCTTAATTAGTTTAGTTATAGCTAATTCATTCATACAAGTGTTGTAACTATTTAGTTAATTAATTCAAAATTAGCTTAATTCGGTTTGTAATAATTAGTTAACTAGAATAGTTAATTATTTTTAATTATTTTGTAATAATTAATGTAGCTAGTTGGCTCTTATTTCATTCGGACCCTCCTTCGTGAGGGCGTAATGTTGTAATAAGTGTGTGTGTGTTTGTGTATGTCTTCCAACCCCACTTCTTTCTCCCTTTTATTTAATCGCTTTTGATGGTTAGATTAGGGGCATATTTCAATTAGCACACTTTATGCTTGCATGTTTGCATCCATTCATTTGTCTTGCATGCACCGAGGCTCGGCGCATCATTCAAACTGCATTGTCATTTCAATACTTCTTTGAATACGTGTTTCAAAGCATGTTATCAAAGTGTTAAATATGCCGTATTAGTAGCCGAGCCTATTAATTGCATTATTGCATGTGTTGCATTAGGTATCTTGTATAGTTAGGATCACGCACTTTTCTAACTAGTTTTTGTTTTGGTTTGGAGTACTCAGTGAGTTTTACGCTTTAGCATACTTGCATGAGTGTGATTGCCATATTGCCATGATTCACATGCTTGCTATGAGGTTATGTGTTTAAATGCTTAACTACATGAATGTCTGTGGATGAAGGCTTGTTGTTTGAATTGGAACGATTCAACGAATGTGCGTTTTAAGCCCACTTTGTTGTGGCAAATCATGTTTTAAGCCCACTATGTTTAGTGACAAATCTGCATTTTTAAGCCCACTTGGGGTGGCAACTTCAAACCATTTTCAAAACAAACATGAGTTGAATTGTTCTAAGTCTTGCGACTAGTCTATACTTGCTTGTGTGCGTCACAGAGTAAAGCTAGTTTAATAACCAGAATAAGAACATATATAATGTTTATAAAACATCATATCATGATTAGTAGAGGCCGATCTTTGATCAAGCGAGCGGGATCCTCATTTTAAGACCTTCTCCTCTCGTACCTAAGTTCCTGAGCCGAGGCAACTTTGGTGATGACGGACATGTGGCCTTTGGCACGAGACAGGGTTTCCTAAATTTCCCAAAAATAAAATATTTTTGTGGCGACTCTGTAATCTGGCAAAGCAGTCCAATTTTGACATTATTTGATTTAAAATCGATTTTTCAAACGATTTGCCGGATTTGGACTCTTTGGTGTTTATCAGTTTCACATTGCCCTTGTGAGACTAGATTCAGAACCACGGAAATCCAAATTGTGAGGCCTTCATTTCAAACCTTTCTGAAAGGCGGGGCACGGAAAAAGGGTTGCTACGGCAATCTTTGGCCCGATGTCCCTCTTTGTCACAGATGTAATATCTGCCATTGAACTTGTACTTTTTAGTTTCCCCTCCTTTAGAGCCTTGTGTGGAACTTTCTCCAGAAAACTTTCGTTTCTTTGCTTTTGGAGCATGTTCCACCACATTTGCCTTAGACTCCATGGGATGCTTACCAGTCCACTTCTCAAAATTGTGGTTGTCCTCCTCAATCCTCAAATGCACAATTAATTCCTCTAAAGTCATTTCTTTGCACTTGTGTTTGAGGTAGTTGATTCCTTCCAGCCTTGTGGTAACTTTTCAATTAAGGCAGCAACTTGAAAGGATTCACTGAGAGACATGCCTTCTGCATGAATGTCATGCAGAATGAGTTGGAGATCTTGAACTTGGCTGATCACAGTCTTTGAATCAAGCATCACAAAATCTAGGAATTTTTCAACCACAAATTTCTTTGAGCCAGCATCTTTTATTTTGTACTTTTTCTCCAGAGACTTCCAAAGTTCCTTTGTCATTTGGATAGGACTATAGACGTTATATAATGTATTGTCAAGTCCGTTCAAGATGTAGTTCCGGTAAAAGAAATCAGCATGTTTCCAGGCATCAACTGCAGCAACCACTTGCCGGTCGGTTTCATCATCTTTTAGAGTAGGAGCATCCTCACGGAGAAAACAGGCCAAGTCGAGAGTAGTAAGATAGAACAACATTTTCTATTGCCATCTTTTAAAATCAGTTCCTGAGAACTTCTCTGGCTTCACACTGTGATTGACTGGCACAGTTACAACAGGATGAGGGCCTGGAGCAATTGCAACCCCCACATCAATACTTGTTTGAGCATTAGTTTCAGTAGCCATGAATAAGGGAGAAACTGACTGACAATCCCCCACATGAATGGAATTCACGATAACAGACATGTAACAAGATGCAGACAAAGAAAGAGTACATTAAGAAGATACACCATATCGAGATAGGTAGCTTTTGGCTTTGAACCTCCTCTAGTGAAAGCCTATCGGACTTACTAGCTAACCAGTGGACGCGATGCCTTGAACTGTTCAACTGTTTCTGTAAGCCAAGACAATAGACTACACATAGTGTATCCGCTGACACAGCTTGGTTCTTACAGTTATATTCATTTTGGCCCTAAACAACGCCTGGTAATACATGAGTGCTCTAGAGAATTTAGCCTTCTTAATTCTCACAGAACCGGCCCAGTTCAACTCATATAGGTGATTTCTTATTAAGAGTATCCCAAGCTACAAGAATCATTAAAAGCAAAGCTTATCATACTAACACTGCAAATATCAATCTTCTTATCATAGAAATATGTAAAAGTAAACCTTCTTAGTGATATGTGAAGTCATCCATAATTCGGTTATCCTTTTGAACCTAGATCTTGGGATCTCCAGTCAACTAGGTTGGGTTACCATTATGGCGACTTTTAAGTAATAGGCTCTAATCCCATTTTTCTCGATAAATAGTACATTTGCTCTCTAGCTAGCCCTTTAGTCAATGGATCCACAATATTCTCCTTTGACTTTACATATTCTATGGAAATTATTCCATGTGAGAGCAAATGCCTAATGGTATTATGTCTTCGACGAATGTGTCGAGACTTACTGTTATACATAGATTCTGTGCTCGTCCTATTGCTGCTTCACTATCATAGTGAATGCATATAGCTGGCACAAGTTTAGGCCACATTGGAATGTCTTCTAAGAAATTACGTAGCCATTTTGCTTTTTCTCCTGTTTTATCTAATGCGATAAACTCAGATTCCATTGTCAACCTAGCTATGCATATCTGCTTGGAGGATTTCCAAGAGACTACAGCACCTCTCAGGGTAAAGACGTATCCACTAGTGGATTTTAAGTCTTTAGCATCCGATATCCAATTTGCATTGTTGTACCCTTTGAGTACTGCTAGATATTTGGTATAATGTAAGCCATAATTTCGGGTATGTCTTAGATACCTAAGTACCCTAATTATCACTTTCCAATGATCGGACCCTGGATTGCTTATGTACTTACTCAACTTGCTTACAGCATAGGCTATATCTGGCCTAGTGCAAATCATTAAGTACATCAAGCTTCCGATTATCCGAGAGTACTCTAATTGTGATATGCCTGCACCAGTATTTTTTGACAAATGAATACTAATGTCAACAGGTGTTTTAACAAGACAGTCATCATGCTTTCCAAATTTCTCCTAAATCTTCTCAACATAGTGAGACTGAGATAAAGCATATCTTTCAGATGTTCTAGTAATTTTTATTCTTAGAATTACATCTGCTACTCCTAGACCTTTCATGTCAAACTTTTTGTTCAACGTTTTCTTTATAGATTTAATCATGTCATTATTGCTTCTAATAATGAGCATGTCATCCACATAAAGACAAACTATGACATAGCCTTTGTCTGTGTTTTTAACATAGACGCATTTGTCACATTCGTTTATCTTAAAACCATCTGAAAGCATAGCGTAATCAAATTTTTCATGCCGTTGTTTTGGAGCTTGTTTTAATCCATAAAGGGATTTGACAAGTTTACAGACCTTTTTCTCTTGGCTGGGAAGTTAAAACCCTTCCGGTTGTTCCATATAGATTTCCTCATCTAACTCGCCATTCAAAAAAGCTGTTTTAATATCCATTTGATGTATTTCCAGATTATACAAAGCTGCAATCGCAATCAAAATGCAAATAGATGTTATTCTTGTCATTGGTGAATAGGTGTCAAAATAATCAAGGCCTTTCTTCTGCCTGTATCCCTTAATAACAAGCCTAACCTTGTATTTATCTGTTGTTCTGCTTTCATTTTCTCTTAAATATCCACTTATATCCAAAAGGTTTACACCCTGGTAGAAGATCCACTAGTTCCCAAGTATGATTTTGCAGTATTGATTCAATTTCACTATTCATAGCCTTTCTCCACAATGGAGTTTCAGGACTTGACATTGCTTCCTTAAAGTTTTGAGGCTCATTTTCTAACAGGTATGTCAGAAAATCTGGACCAAATGATTTAGAGATCCTAGCCCTCTTGCTACGTCTAGGTTCATCTAATTCATTATCATTTTGGTCTTCACTGCTACCCATAGCAGTATCAAAAGTTCTTTTATTTAAACTTTTCTCTTCAATTTCCTTACTAGGAAAAATGTGTTCAAAAAACGACGCATTCCTTGACTCAATAATAGTGTTTGCATGCATATCCGAATTTTCAGATCTATGAACTAAAAATCTTTATGCACTACTATTATTTACATAACCAATGAACACACAATCAACAGTTTTTAGTCTTATCTTAGTTGTTTTGGGACTAGGGACTGCCACATTGGCCAAACACCCCCACACTTTGAGGTAATTGTAGGTAGGTCGTCGACCTTTTCATAATTCATAAAGTATTTGATTGAGTTTCTTGTGGGGTACTCTGTTAAAGATAAAGTTAG
This sequence comes from Camellia japonica, assembly GCA_030407325.1. NCBI lineage: Eukaryota > Viridiplantae > Streptophyta > Magnoliopsida > Ericales > Theaceae > Camellia > Camellia japonica. The sequence continues at coordinate 16,809,431 of JAPPVO010000036.1, read as the reverse complement.
CAGACAAAATCGCCTCCCCCCACAAGTTCTAAAGTAACCCTAAACTAATCAACGTGACATTCATCATCTCTTTAAGAGTTCGATTCTTTCTCTCAACAGCGCCATTTGACTGAGGAGAATAAGATGCAGTGGTTTGGTGAATGATACAATGTTCAGAACAAAATTCTTCAAATGGTGCATCATATTCACCACCTCTATCACTCCTCACTATCTTTATAGTTTTGCCAAGTTGATTTTCAACCTCAAGTTTATATTGCCTAAAAGCTTCTATGGCTTCATCTTTACTTCTCAATAAGTGAACATAGCAATATCAAGTGCAATCATCAATAAAAGTAATGAAGTACATCTTACCTCTTCTAGTTTGAACAAATTTTAAATCACAGATATCTGTGAGAATTAAACTTAGAGGTTCAGTACTGCTTTCAACTTTATTAAATGATGCCTTAGTGAGTGTTGCCTCAACACAAATCTCACATTTATGATTAGGATCAAATTCTAAGTTTGGTAAACATTCTAAAGCAACAAGTCTACGTAAAGAATTAAAATTAACATGTCCTAATCTACCATGCCATAAAAAATAAGACTCAACAATATAAACAAAAGATGTGTTCTTATTATTAAAAGTCAAATTAGGTACAATAGGTATTACATTGAGCTTAAAAAGCCCATCACTTATGTAACCTCGCCCCACATACATTCCACTTTTGGAGAGTACAACTTTATCAGATTCAAAAACTAATTTAAACCCATTCTTGATCAACAATAACCCAGAAATCAATTTTTTGCGAATTTCTGGCACATGGAGTACATTGTTAAGAGTGAGTTCTTTTCCCGAGGTCATTTTCAGCACGATCTTTCCTTGTCCTTCCATAGTTGAAGTGGAGGAGTTTCCTATAAAAAGTTGTTCCCCATTTTCCACCACTTTGTAGGTTATGAACATCTTCTTATCTGCATAGATATGGCGGGTTGCTCCAGTATCCACCTACCACTCCTTGGGATTGCCCACCAAATTTGCTTCAGAGACTACTGCAGCAAGATTGATGTCTGCCACTCCATCAGAAAGATAAATATCCTCGGCTATGTTGGTTTGTGCTGGCTTTTTGCTTGAACTCCCTCTGTCCTTGTGAGCGTGACAATCCTTAGCGCGATGCCCATCTTTGCCGCACACAAAACACTTTTCTTTGAACCTCTTGTTGAACCTGTTATTGATCCCTTTATTGATCTTACTAGTGGATCCTTGTTTGAGACCATTGACATCAAGCTTCTGCTTCTTGTTGTTGAACTTTGACCCTTGTCCATGTTCCACAACATTTTCTTTAGCCTGCATGACATGGTTTCCTGACTTCTTATCGGAACCACGGTTGTCCTCCTCTATTCGGAGCTGCACTATCAGTTCCTCCAATTTCATCTCCTTGCGCGTTATGCTTCAAATAATTCTTAAATTTTTCCAAGATGGTGGCAATTTTTCAATGATTGCCGCTACTTGGAAAGATTTACTGAGAAGCTTCCGCATTTATTAATTGGAGATCTTGAACCTGGCTAATAACCGTCTTGGAATCATCATTTTAAAATCCAAAAACAGCCGACAACAAATTTATTTGTACCGGCGTCCTCTGTCTTATACTTATGATCCAGAGATTCCCACAGTTCTTTAGCAGTGCTTTTGACACTATACACATTACAGTATATTGTCCAACCCATTGAGAATATAATTCCGACACAGAAAATCACCATGTTCGATGCATGGACTACAGCAACCACTTGCCGGTCAGTTTCTCCCTCGTTCAGTGCCGGAGCTTTTTCATGGGTGAAGTGATCCAAATTCAATGTGGTAAGATAAAACATCATTTTTTGTTTCCATCTTTTAAAATCATTTTTATTGAATTTTTCTGGCTTCTCCCCATGATTTACTGGTACTGCCGGAGTCATCACTGGCACAACAGGTGTGGGGGTTTGAGTAATAACAGTCTCAGTACTGTTAATTTCAATTGTCATAATTCTAACAAAATAAAAATACCCCAATCACAAATTTATATACAAAAAAATTTACACACAAAATAAATAGAAGAATATTTTGTAACAAATTCCAATGATAAATAGTATATTACTACCATGTTATCAAAGAAATCATTAAACAATATATTACTACTATTTAAGAAATTAAACAATATATGACTATTATTTAATTTTTCGAAACAAAATATTCGTCTATCTAACACAAAAATAAATAAAAATAGAAATCTACTTTAAGATTGTTATACCCACAGTGGTGTGTGTGTGTAAATTAAATATATAAATTAAATAAACAGTAAAATAAAATAATTCAAAAAATAATTATATAAATTATTTTCGAATTAAACGCTTACAGAAATTAATGTCGATGCTTGTGTTGGACACAATCTCCTTAAAGTAAATTTCACCCTCGCTCCGATGCTTCAAGTTTTAACCAGCGTCTACTTCCAAGACAATGACTAACACTTAAATTTGCAACACTACAAATTCAAGTCTGGTGAACCAAAACTCTGTTGTAACTCTCTCTTTTTTCTTCCTTAAAAAATAAATGCAGAAACAGATGCAAGAGCACGGGAAGAACAGAAGAAGAAGGACGAAATTCTGAGAGAAAAATTGAATAAAATGAATTGCTGAAAGCAACCTTTATATAGGTAGAATGGTGGCTGTTTGAACAGGTACCAACAGGAGAAAACCTATTCGGAACAGGAACATATCAATTCAGAACAGAAACATATCTGCTCGGGTAGAAATTGCACCTGTTCGGGCGAACTTTTTGAACTTGTTCGGATGTGGACCTTGTGAACCTATTTAGGATCTGTTTGGGTGAAGGAAAAAAAAAATTCTGGACCAATTTATTTTGAATTTTGAAACCAAAATAAAAAATAAATAAATAATTTACAAATGTTTTTGGCCCAAAAAGATAAGTATTGGGCCGGAAAAGCCCAACCTCACACCACGCACACAAGCGAAGCTCGCTTTGACGGTGGTGGCGGCTCGCACGTGTGGTTTTTGTTTTGGGTCCAATGGATCTAGCCCACTTCACCCGTAATCTCACCCTTCCACAAACTTAGGTACCCCTTGGGGCCCATCCCAAGTATCCCAAGCTAAGGTATATAAACCCAAATAAATCCTTAAGCTTTTCCAATGTGGGACAAGCACATTTCACAAATGTGTATGAAACCCACCTAAATTCATTTTCACGAACCCGAAAATGCGCGTTGAATTCTCATTCATCTGGAAATGATTTTGAGCAACCAAATACATGATTTTATTTACTACGCGACATTAAACATGAACCCAATTATAAATGTTAAAAATAACGCTTAGGTTCCCGCCTTAATTAATGCTCAAAGTTAACAAAAAATAAGATTTTTCAAAAGCTTCCATAACCATTTTCCAACAATTAGTTATAACTAAAATATTATCATAATTAAAAGAAGAAAACTGATAATAACTAAAGAAAAAAATGGCAAACGTAAGGAAGTGCATATGGTACACCCTTTAAACGGTGTGATAATAGAATTTCTCGGTGAAATTGATGTAATTAAAATTATAGAGATCAAATTGACAGAAAAGACAAATTGTAAGGATCATGATTAAGTTATTAATCATGTTGGTGCTTGATTACGAGGTTTTGTGATAATAAAATTTGTAGTGAATTTGGTTATGTTCTGTGATTTTTTTTTTTATTATGACCCAGAGTCATTTTGAAATGATCTGAATAGGTCTTCCTTATGAAACTTTTGTACTGTTTTTCTTCTGAGCTAAGTTGGTTTTGTTATGATGCAAATTGTTAAAATGAACTAGCGGTTGAATTTTTAAATGCAGTGAACTTCCTAAATTGGGCATGTTTAGTAACGTTTTTGTTTTATGTTTTATTTTCACAAATTTTAAAACTGAAAAGAAAACAGTTTTGGTAAACTGTTTCCATTTCCAAAACATGACAACAATTTTCCAAATTTCTAAAGTTCAGAAAGAAAGAAAAAAACAAAAAGAAAAAAAAATCAAGTCATTTTTTTTTTTCCCATTCTTTTTCCACCCTTTTGGCAACTAGTTTTGTTTTTGTTTTTGTTTTGTCTTATTTTTTATGAGATATTTATTCATAAATTCTTCTTTATCTATTTATGTTCTACTTAATTCAAATTATTTTCTTATATTCTAATAAATTCTATGAGTAACAGTGTGACATAGTTACTAAAATACTTTTAATAAATATTTCACATGGACAATGTTATTTTATACTATTAATGCGAGCATTCAAACTGTAAAATATAAATGCTTATATCATCAAAATAATTAAGAATTGAAATAAGATGCATCATTGCAGTATTTTATTTATTTATTATTATAATTATTTTATGAAATTTCGTTTCCGCTGTTCTTGGGTGGGCAGTGATCACATCGGGGCCTAGTTAGAATAATAAAGGTCGAGTTAGAATAATAAAAAGGGAAATGTAGTTAAAAAATTTTCATTAGACCCTTATTTGGTAAAAAGGACAATTCAATTTATTTTACTTTATAAATCTTAAAGAGAAAACACATAATTGTGTAAGGATAAAGTAAAATATCTTTCTTTTTTTTTTCTTTGGACAATATTGCCAGAATAACATATTACTGTGAGACAAAGTAACATGTTACTATTACTTGTTTACATCAATTTCGACGTAATAATTTTTTTTTTTTTAAGAATTTCATAGTCAATATGAATCTTAGTTGATAGATCTTGATGAGAGAATTCTAAAAATACTAATTTTTTAAAAAACTGACATCTACATCAAAAATTATATTATTTTAAAATTTAATATTTTGATAATAATAGTATAGGTCGATTTTTGGAGAAATTTTTTTTTTATCTTTAATGCATTAAAATTTTATTATGAAAGGATTTTTGACTAAATCTCCCAGTAAAAAAACATGTCGTGAAAATTTAAGCTTACCCAATAAACTTATATTGACATCAATTTGACATCAGGCTTAAAAATTTTATTTTACATATTGGTATTAAATCACATTATAATTTTAAGCCTACCCAATAAACTTATGTAGACAACAAAACACCAAAATAAAAATAATAAAAAAAAAATCTCAAAAACTCAAAAATTGTGTTTAATTTTTTTGTAAAATTAATACACACAGTTCGTTTTTGTTCATTATATTCAAATTTATAGTGGGCAGATGTACTTTTCCCTCTTAAATATATTTTTTAATTTTAAACATAATAAACTAAATAAATTAAAATTGACGAACTTAAATAAAGAAGACCTATTAAATAGACCCACTTAAAATTCCGTCTTATATTTATAGTATGATCGGTGAAAAAAGTAAAATATTATGATTTTGTGTTGGGTGATTGAAGAACATGAGGAGACATAATAAATGATAATTAATGAAAAAGTATAAACACGTGATATTCCGGACTATCTGGCCTTTTTTGTGGGGGAGGGGGGAGGGGGGTCTCTCTCACTCAAATAATATAGGGTGAATTACACCTACGGTTTCTATAGTTTGGGGTTTGTGTTACTTTGGTCCTTGACTTTTCAATTGTGACACATTTGACCCTGAATTTTGAATCTTATTCCAAATAAGGACAATTGAAGATACTATTGGATTTTTCAAGGGCAAATTCGTCAAGTTGATAAAATATAAATTAATTTGACAAAAATAAATGTCAAAAAATTATTTTTGAATTTTTTAAAATTATTTCTACCTACTAAAAATAAAATTATATAAAATTAATAAATCTTTCAGAAATTTATTTATTTTTTACCAATTAATTTTTTATTATATATTTTGGATGATGATCATGTAAAATTAATTTTTAAAAATTAATCGTGTAATTTTTATTAATTTTTTCAATTTTACATAATTTTATCTTTGATGGGTAGAAATATTTTAAAATTTTAAAATATTTTTTCGACATTTATTTTTGTCAAATTAGTTCATATTTTATCAAATTGATGATTTTGCCCTTAAAATTAACCAATGGTATATTCAATTGTCCTTATTTGAAACAAGATTCAAAATTCATGGTCAAATATGTCACAATTGAAAAGTTAAGGACTAAAGTGACACGAGTCCCAAACTAGGGACTATTAGTGTAATTTGCCCCAATAATTGCCTCATCTTCATCTATTTTTTCCATACTAGCACATTTCACTTTTGCTTTGCATAACACAGTTCTTTTTCGCTTTTTGCAATTCCTTACCTCCAAAACTTGCAAAGTTTGTTGTTTTTATTTTTAATAATATACACGAAGAATTTTACAAAATAAATATTTTAAATCATCGAAATTGTATCTACGGTGGGCCTCATGAGTTTGGACATAATGGTCTAGTTCAAATTTGAACTTAAGATAAGTCCAATCATTTGTGCAATAATAAAAGTTAAAAGATGTTAAAAAATTAGTAGTATTAAATATAGTGTTGGTCTCCAAAGCATACATTATTGGCCATTTTGGTTCAGGATATTTTAATTTTGTCAATTTAATTTTCAATTTATCTAATTTGCAATTAATGGTCCCCAACACCATTTTTTTTCAAATTTTTATAATAGAAGCATTGCCATTTTTGTTTAAATTTGAACAAAATATAGACATAAATGACACTAGGGATCATTTAATTACTTGGATAAGCTAGGAACAAAATTGACACAATAAAAGTTTAGAAGACTAAAATGAAACACAACGCATGTTTTAAGGACAAATTATATATTTAAATTTAATGGTAGCACATGATATTGAATTCAAGTCTTATTGTTGAGAATGAAACTTTATTTCCTATTTCCCTTTGTTGTCTTGGCAAAAAAACTTTACTAATTGGATGGTGTGAGGTGGCTCAAGCATATTTGAAGTTAAAAGTTAAAATTTTTAATTGGGCCCTTATAATTTGTTGCATTGTAACTTTATTCTTTTAATAGGTATTATTTTCATTTACAATTCATAAAGTTATCCTAACTTTTAATCAAAATTATTTTGATAGAGAGACGCTTTTTTTTTTTTTTGGTCTTGACTGATAGAGTAAAAAACTGCAATATAAATGTAAATGATGATTACCTTTTTTTTTTCCCATACAATGAGAGAAGTTGTTTGGCTCTCTTTTTTATTTAACTGAGAGATTAAGATAACTATGAAATAATAGTTTTTTTAAATTTAATATTTAAAAAGGTAGCCACACAAAAAAAAAAAAAAAAAAAAGGAAGAAGAAGAAGAAGAAGTTTGTTACACCTATTTTGTCTTCCTCACTCAACTAGAGAAATTATCTACAAGTTTTTAGTTTAAGATCACTGATATTAGAATTTTATTAGATAAAATACATACAACATTTTCATAGTAGTTGGAGTCCCTCAATATTTTTACAGAGAAATCTCAACATAGAGAAATTTGCCTTTACAGAGAAATTTCATAGAAAAATTTTAACTTGTCACAGAGAAAAAATGTCTCTGTGATAAGTTGAAATTTCTCTGTGTTGAGCTGAAATTTCTTTAATATTATTATTGAGAGACCTTAACTAATATGAAAAAATATATTGAGCTTCTATTACCAAAAGTTGGAGAGAGATGTTTTACTAATTTTTTCAATTATCTACACAATAAAATTCCCTTTTGCCTTTTTTTTTTGTTTTGTTTTAATTCCTTGCTTCAACTACTTTCAAAGGTATAAGTTTCACCAATACATTTTTCTAGAAGCAATACTCAATTAGAGTAAGGTGATATTTTTCCTTCTGCAGTGGAAATAAAAAAAATAAAAAATATTCGTGTTTTATTTGAAGGCATGGAAAAATAAAATCTAAGACTGTTCTAATGACCAGAACAACCTCTCTTAATTTTAGGGTGTAGATCAAACTGAAATCCAAAGCAAAATACATAGAAGAATAGCACAAATTATGCACACAAGATAAAGTATTATAAATAGGGCTATTCAAATTTAATGAACACGCGATAGGCCATACCAAAAATGAAAATCTTGGCCTAATAATTTCATAATTAAAATTAATTCAATATTGTACATGATGAGAAAATTGATGTTGTCAAATGTTTACAGTTACAAAAATTTTAGTTGCAAGATGAATGACAAACAATGGTGGAAATGCAGAAAATGACAGAAAAAAGGGTTGATGAAATAATAAATATAAAAGCTTGACCGTAAGCTTAATTCGTTTTAAGATTATATATTATGGTATTGGCTAACAAAGATCAAATGTTGGCCTAGTTTGAGTTTGAGTCTTACTAGGCTTGATTTTTGAGTTTGTGAAAGTATTTCTTACCCTGTTTTCTTCCTACTGATTGACCAAAAAAATGAAATAAAATAAAATAAACATGGCCAACACACCATCTAAAGTACTGGAGTATTTTAGCGGCGAAATTGAATATTTTGTAATGAATTATTATCTTTTTATAATCAAAATTTTTGTCTTAAAAAATAATTCTTTTTGGAACCAAATTTATAGAGTAAACTATCAATAGATCCTAATAATTAAATTTAATTTCCATTAAATCCTATTGAAAATGAATCTTACTAAAATCGTTACTAAAAACAATTTTTTTGTGACGTTTTTGCATGTGCTAAAAATTGGCAATTAATAATTTTTTTGTCAAAATTTTATATAAATTGTCGTTAAAACTTACAATTAATGACTTTTTTTGTAATGAATTTTTCAAGCTGTCTCCAAAAGTTAAAAATTCGTGACATTTTTTGTGAAAATTTTTGAAACAATAATTGAAAATTAACAATTAGTGACTTTTTTTAATAGTGTTTGATGAAAAATATCATTAATTATCATAGGACCTATTGAATAATAAATTAATCTATTAGGACATACACGTAAGTTCTCCCAAATTATATTGTCTCTAAAAGAGCATTTGTTATAATATTTACAAATTTTATAGCTAGAAATCCTTTTTTCTTTTTTGATTTTTTTGGACAATCATTTAACGACTATCTTGGCATCGATATAAATTGATTCCCAAATATTTTTTACAATGAAATTTTTAGTTTTTAAGACAAAATTTTAGTTCCTAAAACTCTTATTTATTGTAGTTGGGATGTGCTACTAGATTATTTGTCTTGCTTATTTATTCCATTTGAAATATGAGGATCCCAAAATTTTCTTATCTTCATAATTTCTTCTCATAAATAAAATTTCTTACATCTCTTTCTTTGTGAGGTTATTTCATCCACCATGGTGGAAGTTTGCTAGATTTTTTCTTCTCCATCTTGCTAGTGTGGATCTGCCTTGTGTCCCCTTCTCCTCCTCTGTCGCTCACCTAGCCGTCACCACCATCTCGCGGCCAAATTTGCTATAAATTTGGCCCGTCTCCACGGAGTTGACTGTCTTCGGTTTGAGGTTAAGTTTTTCGGTTATCTTATTTTTTGTTTTTGGTTTGGTTTGTTTATAGAGTCCATCGGTGCTTTAATGTAACTTACTCACTCTGTGATTGTAACTTATGATATATCTTGGACATGCTCTACAACCAATAGATTGGCTTCTGTTGTGCAGTACAAGCACGAGCATGAGTGTGTCTAGATTTTCATAGATTTACTTATGTGTGTTTCTTGATTTTTTTTTTTTTTTTTTTACTTTGTATAAATTTATCTCTTAGATAAATTTCTCTTTGAATGCTGTTTGATTTCGTTAATGAAAATTTCTTTCTGATAAAAATAAATAAATAAAAAAAGTTTGATAAGCCTCTGATAGATTTCTCGTAGGATAGGAATGGTTCTTTGTTCCACTTAGCACTCAATAATTGCTCTTCTCCCAACCTCTCCAAACCAGTCGCTGTCCCTTGTTTTAGCTACCAAGGTAGCACCTCTTTAATAGTTGATGCTCACCACGTCAAAATTACACATATTTTGTCTTATTCTCTCCAACAGCAATAATGCTATATTTATCATTTTATTATATCACTTTTACTTTATGTGTCAACTTAATACAACAATATTTATTTATTTTCTGTACATTACATTTTCTTTACGCTTTTTCTCATTCTTTATGTTGTTTCAATTGGTATTTTTTTCATAATAATACATAAAAAAATATATAAAATAAATTAAATAAAAATAGCAAAATAATTTTTATTAAAAAGATGAAATACAGAATAAACAACACAACTAAAAATACATAAATAATTAGATTACACTAGTAGAATAAATTATTAAAAGATTAGAACTCATTAAATTTAAGAACAAATTATAAGAAATGAAGCAAACTGAAACCTGTATTAGACAGTTTCCTTAAAATATATTCACCACCTCCCGATGGATATCGGAGGTACGCTAGCGTCTGTCTCCTAAGATACGGCAGTTAAAATCAGCTAATACAGAAGCACCTTCTGATAATAGCTTCGGCAACTTGACAATGAATACATTCTCTCTAACAAGAATCGAAGAAGAGGCTAGAAAAGAAGATAGGAAAATTTTTCTTTGATGTAAAAAATCATCTCCAACTTTTTATCTCAAAACACCATCTCATTTTCTATCACAAAACCTCTCTAAAAACAACCTACTAAGTTGGAGGAGAAAGACTTTTATTTATGCTAGTAGGGGAGAGCCTTAACCATAAAGGCTAACATCAAATGTCATCAACTCTAGCCATTAGGGCTAGAGTTGCAATGGTTCAAACTCTAAAACCATTGTATAAATCATAATATGTATATAATGCATAAGTTTTGAGAATTAAACTATATGGGTTGCAAAATGAATACAGGTGTTGAGTCACAATCCAATCCAAGCCCAATCTCAAACACATGTACAAACTAAGCCCAGCACAACTTAGCTCAAAGCTCAAGACTAGATCCAAGTCCAAGTTTAAGACCAAACCCAGCACATATACAAGTAAAAGTTTAGGCCCTGTCCAAGCCAAGATTGAGTCCAAATCTAAACCCAACTTTATTTATGTTCATTTTATGAGAGAATTCTCATTCACAGCTCAATAGTTTCGGTTCATTATTTTTGTATTGCAATCTTCTCACTTAAAAAAATACAAAACCATTCAAAGTCACATCAACCGGTGGTTGGGTCCCACTTTAATTTCGAATTAAAATTTTCGAAAAACCATTTAGGTTGTTTTGTTCTAGTTTTCAGAAATTATACCTTTTTTATTTTTCGATTTAATTTTTCAATGAATTTTTTTAATATTTTAAGTATTTTTAAAAAAAATTTAGATACACCTAACATAAATACATTTAAAATGTATAATAGTTGTGAATTTTTTTATAAAAGAAAACACACTATACCAAAAAATACAAAAAGGAAAAGAAAAGAAAAATTCAGTACATTTTTCATATTTTTGTATATTTATTAATTTTTTAAAATATTTTTCACAAATATTTATTATTTAGATATATCTAGTAATATGCATCTAAAAAGGTAAAAAACTTACTTAAAATTTAAAAAATGTTCATTAAAAAAAAACGAAAAAACAAAAAACTCAATTCTTATAAACTGAATTCAAAAAATTAAAATCAAACACATTAATTATTTTCCAACAATTTTTGATACCTAACAATAACTTTTTTTATTGAGAATTACTAGGATCATGAAAAAAAGATATTGAATTACTTCATCAAAAATTTTCACCTTAAATTACACATATAATAAACAAATCACACACTAATAAAATATTACAAAATTTTCATAAATATTTATGATATTTTATTCAATTTCTAACCTTACTCTTTTTTGGCTAATTCCTTAACTTCAATGGTATAAGTTCTCTCTCCAGATGGAACAGTGTGTTATGGGGCCTGTCGTTTAAACATCTTTGGGCCGGCCATCAAGGTGTCGGTGAGGCTCTTGGGCCTGGGACGTGAGGCAGGCTTCTTTTGGTGGGTCATACCATAGCATTTGTGGGTTAATTATTAAAATTTTTGAATTCTTTATAAATCATAACTTAAAAATAAATATAAAAAATTAGCAGTTATCCGCACAAAATGAATATGTTATTTTTTTTAAAAATATATATTTGATAGTACGATGTGTTATAAAAAAAATAATTTTAATTTTAAATTAAATTATATATTTAATTACTTTTTTATTAATATTGGCACTGTCATTCTATAAAATTATTACTTGAATAATTATACATATATTAATTTTAATTAATTATTTGTGTATTTTGAATTGTAGTTCTATCATATTATAAAAGTGTAATTATCATATAATAATTTTGTATGATATATATTAAATTATAAGATAGTAAAATAAATACTTATTTTAATATTAAAGATAATAGTTAAAAAAAACATTAGTAACATAAAATTAAAAATAATTCTAATATTTTTATTTTATTTGAAAATAAATATATGTACAAGTAGAAACTTTATGAAAAAAAATTAAATATAAATACGTTGTTGGATTACCCTCAATATAGTCCATATAAATAGGTAAAGTTAGCATAATTTAAATTGAGTTTGGGTTATATAGAACTTTATATGTAAATGGAAAATACATGCTGCTGTGACTTTTTTAGAAAAATGTAGGCCCTTAGAATGTGCCACCTAAGAAAGAGAAAAACATTACTTTTATATATATACTTGCAGTTGACCCATGCAATACACGTGCTATTTTTAAAAAAAAAGAAAAATTTGATGATACAATGTATGTGTTATAAAAGAATAATTTTTATTTTAATTTAAAATTAAGTATGATTTTAATTATTTGTTTTGATAATATTGGCTCTATCATTTATAAAAGTGTTACTTGAATACATATATAATATATTATATATATTAATTTTAGTTAAATATTTGTGTATTTTGATAATTTTAGTTATATCATATTATAAAAGTGTAATTATTATAATAATTTGTATGATCTATATTAAATTATATGTGTGTATATACATATCTGTATATTAATTATTTACTCTACTGTAGCATCATGAACTTAGCTTTTTTTTTTAACAAATAATTTTTAATTAGTCTTTTTGAGCTGGCATTTAGCAAGCAACTGAAATTTGTCGGTTTAAAAAAATAAGGGTAAACTACCAATAGGTCTTTGATAGTTGGATTAATTCCCATAAAATCTTATTGAAAATAAATCTTAGTAAAATTGTCGCTAAAAATAAATTTTTTGTGACAATTTTTTTATATATGTCACTAAAAATTGACAATTAGTGACTTTTTTTGTCATGATTTTTATAAATTGTCGCTAAAACTTACAATTAATGACATTTTTTTATGACAAATTTTTCTCATAGGACCTATTAGACAATAAGTCCACTTATTAGGATCTACACGTAAGTACCCCAAAAAATAAACTGCTCATTGACCTTATGCTTATATAAGGAAACACATCATATTTCAGCATTTTGAAATACAAATCCACTAGATACAAAAATCATAAAAAGCTACATGACTAATTATTTACGAGTAAATTTTTTTTAAATAAGAAAACCACTTTTTGGAGTTCAATCAAATAATGAGAAATGAGATGCAACCAATAAGACATACAGAAATTGCAAGGCCTAAAGAATGTGATAATACAGCATAAGAGCCTGTAATGAATGCGACTATTAGCGCCACCACGGCAATTAAAACGAGAAATAAGGCCATGACATAGCGATACACCGGCTTGTTGTAAGCTTGTTCTTCATCTCCGACAGTGTAATAAAGTGGGGCAGTGACGTATAGAAACACAGAGGAAGTGGAGCATATCGCAGCTATGGTATTTGCAATAACAAATAGTTTGAAAGCTGCTTCTGTTATTAGAAGTGGCATTCCTTGTTTTGAACCTTTATTGCTATTATAACCTCCAGGCATCGTGAATCCGGCCGCAAAGCTGATGGTTGCTATGAGTGTTGCCACTATCAAATGTGTCTCACTCATTTTCATGATTGCTTCTAATTTTGCTTTCCCTCGTTCTTTAAGATTTTTCTGATTTTCTTCTTTACGAGCCCTTATTTTGTTATCAACTCTTGATCCCGGCTGACTATATTTCTTCCACCACAAATTTCCGATCTCACTAACTGGGGATCCTGTTTTTTTTGTTATGATCAGTTTGGAAAGCCAAACCAAATAATATATTGTGATGAATCTGAATTTCTACAAGGCCCACCACTAAACCAACAATAGACTCATTCACTTTCTTCACATTTAAACTCAATAAAGGCAATGCAAAAACTAGAATTCTAAAGGCCATAAAAGAGAGAAAAGAATTTATCATTTTTAAATTCATAGCAAATTATATATGAATGAGTAAGTAAATGCATTTCATATACTTTTTTTTTTCCTTCTTTTATTAAACCATAAAATTTGATTTCAAGTTCTTCCAAATGGCGTACAATTGATATACACAAAAAGGGTACTTCTACAATATACACCCTCAAATATGGGTTTGGATGGATTTGGGGTTATTTTAATTACAAAAAATAAAATAGGCTATTTTAACCATAACAAACAAAACATCGTATCTAACCCATAATCATTACACTCCTCTCTCACAAAAAAAGTCAAAAAAGCCAAAAAGCCAAAAAACCCTTCCCAAACCAAGTTTTTTAGCCCAGGCTAAAATAGCCAAAAAGGCCAAAAAGCCAACTCACTTCCCAAACCAAGCCTAAATCACATTTTGTGGTTAGGCTTCCTTTGGTTAAAATTAAAATGTCAACTTATTTTATGTTTTTCTGGAATTTTTTAAATTTCAAATCAATTTTTTATTTTTTTTACTTTTAGATTCTTATCAACTAGACAATTTCAAAAAAAAAAAAAAATTTCAACTCAATTTTTAGAAAAATCACTATAGATGAAATTAGTCAAATTTTATCAAATAACAGACTTTTAAAAACTATCATGTTTTTTATATTTATTTTCAGAACTTTTTAAAATATATATGTCTATCTATTTGAACTTTAGGATCATCTAGTTGAGATAGATTTAAAAGTTGTTGGAAATCAAGCTATTGATATTATAATACTACCAGCTGTATGCTGTTAATATATTAATGTATAGTTAATATAATATGTTAATATCATATGTTATATAATAATGGCCCTGTTTGGTACAGCTTAATTTCAGCTTATTTCAGCTTTCAGCTTAATTTAAGCTATTTTGATGTGTTTGGTTTAGCTTAACAATACAGCTTATAGCTTTTTGTAAGTCAGAAATCAACTTATTCTTTGAGTGGGGCAGGAGAAGCTTAATTTATAAGTCAGAAATCAGATTATGTTCATAGTTATAAGCTATAAGCTGTTAAGGTATAAGCTATAAGCACTTTCCCACAGCTCTACCAAACAGGGCTAATGTATACAGCTGCTAGATGATAGGATTCCTTTGCTTTTGCTTTTCTTTTTCTTTTCTTCTTTCGGCTTGCTTTCGGCCGCATGGCCTTCTTTTCATTTTTCTATTTCATCTGTATCATAATGCTGTCTTGTATCGACTCCTATATAATGGAGCTTCCATTTGGTTTCAATAGATATTGAATTACAGAGCATTAGCTCTTCCAATCACTCTCTCAATATATCTTTCATGGTATCAGAGCGGGTGTAATCTTGTCTCATTATTTTCGCCTCTTCAGTCAGTATTCGAGTTTTCTGTTTTAATTTTTGTCTCTCTCTTCTACTCAAATCTATCCTTCTATTTCATGCCTAAATACGGTCCAGCTTTTGGAATGGCTATCGACTCATCCTCCTCTTCTTCTGATATTATCATCTCATCATCTTTATCCTCTCATCAAATGGAAACCTCTCATCTTCCGATCACCGCTCATAAACTAAATGGGCAAAATTATTTGCAATGGTCTCAATCCATATTAATGTTTATACGGGGAAAGGAGAAAGATGACTACATCACCGGAGCCTCAGCGCTACCAGAAACCACAGCATCAACCTACAAAAGGTGGATAGCTGAAAATAATATGGTCATGTCGTGGCTTGTCAACTCTATGACCACTGACATTGGCGAAAACTTTCTGTCATTTGATACTGCCAAAGAGATCTGGGACATGGCAAAAAAAACGTTTTCGGACAAGGAAAACACATCTGAAATCATCCAGCTTGAAAGCTCTCTCCACGATTTACGTCAAGACAATCTTACGGTAACTGAATATTTCAATACCCTTACTCGTCTATGGCGTCAACTTGATACATTTGAGGTTCATAACTGGCAGTGTGTTGCTGATGGTTTGTTGTATAAAAATTGTCAAAGGAAAGCGTGTGTTTAAATTCTTGTTAGGATTGAACACAAATCTTGATGAAAGAGGAAGAATTATGGGAGTAAAACCGCTACCTAGCCTTAGAGAGACATTCTCTGAAGTTCGTCGCGAAGAAAGTCGGAAAAAAACTCATGATGGGATCCCATCAACAACTGAATATGGCAGAAAGCTCGGCTCTTAAGACTCAATTCGCTCCTATTGACAACCGTCAGAAAAATAAAGGAGGTAGGCCTTGGTGTGATCATTGCAGAAAGTCGGGTCACTCGAAAGAAACTTGCTGGAAGATTTATGGAAAGCTAGCAAATTGGAAGCCACGTTAGCCTCTTGAGAAAGAAGGACGAGGTAATCATGTAGGTACAAATGAACGATCACCACAATCTGAAGCAAGCCCTTTCACCAAGGAGCAAATGGAGATGCTCCAGAAACTACTACAGTCACAATCTGGTTCGTCTTCCAACCACATCATTGGATCCGGAACCTTGGCTCACAAAGGTAATTCTTTGAACGCCTTTACTGTTGGTAAGAAATATAAAAAACATTGGATTGTGGACTCAGGAGCATCTGATCATATGACAGGAGATGCAACAATTTTTGATACATATAGCTCATGTCAAAATAATTTAACGGTCCGAATAGCAGATGGTTCACTATCAAAGGTTGCCGGTACAGGTTCAGTTGTGCTGTCTAGGAATCTTATTCTCAACTCTGTTCTCCTTGTTCTTGACTTGGACTGCAATTTATTGTCAATTAGTAAACTCACTAAGGAAAAGAGGTGTGTTACTAATTTTTTCTCCACTCATTGTGAATTTCAGGATTTGGATTCGGGAAGACGATTGGCAATGCTGAGGAATGCTTTGGACTCTACATCCTTAAGGAACGCCACTATCCACAGGAACAACCTCAAACGGCAATTCGTGGTAGTTCTTTTTCGGTTTCATGTCAAAATAACGATAGAGCAATTATGTTGTGGCACTATCGCTTAGGTCATCCTAATGTTATGTATCTCAAGCATTTATTTCCTTCATTATTTAAAACTTCAAAACCTTTTGATTGTGAAATCTGTCAATTGTCTAAGCATGTACGGTCCCATTTTCCCATTCAATCCTATAAAACATCTCGTCCATTCTCACTAATTCATAGTGATATCTGGGGTCCATCAAGAATAAAAAATGTAATTGGTACTAGGTGGTTTGTCTCATTCATAGATGATCATACTAGATTAACCTGGGTCTTCCTCATGAAAGACAAATCTGAAACGAGTCAAATCTTCAAAAATTTTCAAATTATGATTCAGACACAATTCCAGTCAAAAATCCAAATTCTAAAGTCTGATAATGCTTGGGACTATTTCAACTCCATTCTAGGAGAATTTTTAGCAAAAGAAGGGATAGTTCACTTAAGTTCATGTGTTGACACCCCATAACAAAACGGCATCGCTGAACAGAAAAATCGACATTTGTTAGATGTTGCTAGATCGCTAATGTTTTCCACAAATGTTCCACAATTCTTCTGGGGGGAAGCTGTTCTTACAGCAGCCTACCTTATCAATAGGATGCCATCTAAGGTACTACAATTCCAAACTCCTTGTCAACTTCTCCTAAAAACCTTTCCCACTACTCGCCTCATCTCCACCATCCCACCCAAAATTTTCGGGTGCTCTGTCTTTGTTCATATCCATCAACAGTATCGAAGTAAACTTGATCCCAGGTCGCTCAAGTGTGTCTTCATTGGGTATTCGTCACATCAAAAAGGGTATAAGTGTTACTCTCCGGTCACCAAGAAATTCTACACTTCCATAGATGTCACATTTTTTTGAAACCCAGTCTTACTACCCTAAAATCGATATTCAAGGAGAGACTCCAACCCAGGAATATCAATTTTGGACCCTTGAGTCATTTAGTGAGCCATCCATCACCACCAAAAATCCCACACCTCCTGAGTCATTAAATCAATCTTTACCTGCCGAAAATTCCGAGTTCATTGTTGACTTGTGGGATAATGAGCACATCCAAGAGGAAACGGAGGAATGAGCACTTTCTCAACAATCCCATGAGGCTGAACCTGGTTCTAATCCAAGCAACATTCCAGGTGACAATGTTCCTCCCACATAGTACTGATAATTCTGAGTTAGAAAATCATTCTTAATATGCCCATAGCTTGGAGAAAAGGAGTTAGATCATGTACTCAGCATCCCATTGGGAACTTTATTTCTTATGATAAGTTATCACCTTCGTTTCGTGCCTTCACTTCTAGCATCACGGAGATACCCATTCCTCGAAATATTTAGGAAGCTTTCAAGTATCCGAAGTGGAAGGCAGCAGTCAATGAGGAAGTTCAGGCTTTGGAAAAGAATGGTACTTGGGAAATTACTGATCTTCCAAGAGGTAAGAAACCATTGGTGTAAGTGGATTTTCACAGTAAAGCACAAGGCAGATGGCAATGTAGAACGTTATAAAGCTCGGTTGGTCGCCAAAGGATTCTCCCAATCCTATGGCATTGACTATCAAGAAACCTTTGCTCCAGTTGCCAAGCTCAACACTGTTCGTGCACTTTTATCCTTGGCAGCTAATCTGGATTGGTCACTTCACCAACTTGATGTGAAAAATGCCTTCCTCAATGGTGACTTAGAGGAAGAAGTTTACATGGACATTCCTGCTGGACTTGAGACGACATCAAATTTCAACAAAGTTTGCAGACTCCAAAAATCCTTGTATGGTCTCAAACAATCTCCCAGGGCCTGGTTTGAACGGTTCACTAAGGCAGTGAAAGGGTACGGTTTTGTTCAATGTCAATCC
This sequence comes from Camellia japonica, assembly GCA_030407325.1. Taxonomy (NCBI): domain Eukaryota; kingdom Viridiplantae; phylum Streptophyta; class Magnoliopsida; order Ericales; family Theaceae; genus Camellia; species Camellia japonica. Next base: position 16,790,483 of record JAPPVO010000036.1, on the reverse strand, counting down.
GATCATACATTATTTGTGAAGCACTCCCTAGGAGGGAAATTAGCAATTATTATTGTTTATGTGGATGACATAATTTTAACAGGTGATCATGAAGAGGAAATTGGCTTACTTAAAAAATTCCTAACAAAGGAATTTGAGATTAAAGATCTTAGAAACCTTAAGTACTTTCTTGGAATGGAGATTGCTAGGTCAAAGAAAGGTATAGCAGTCTCACAACGTAAATACGTTTTAGACTTACTGAATGAAACAGGGATGCTAGGATGCAAGCCGGCAGAAACACCTATGGACACAACTATCAAACTGGAAGAAAGTGACGGTAGTGCACCAAGTGATAAAGGGAGATATCAACGTCTTGTGGGAAAACTCATTTATCTTTCTCATACAAGGCCAGACATCGCTTCTCTGTTAGTGTGGTCAGTCAATTCATGAATAATCCAACCGAAAAACACATGACTGCTGTGACCAGAATATTGAGGTACCTAAAAAGGACACCGGGAAAGGGTCTCTTCTTCCAAAGAACAACAAATAGAAAAATTGAGATTTTTTCAGATGCAGATTGGGCAGGTTCAGTGATTGATCGAAGATCAACTTCTGGCTATTGTTCGTTTATTTGGGGAAACGCGGTTACATGGCGAAGCAAGAAACAATCAGTGGTAGCCCGTAGTAGTGCTGAGGCAGAATTTCGTGCTATGGCACTAGGTATCTATGAGGGAATCTGGTTGAACAGGCTGTTAGAAGAATTACGGGTTCCATCTGAGCATCCCCTGGTTTTATATTGGCAACAACCAAGCCGCCATCAGTATAGCTAAAATCTGGTTCATCATGATCGCACTAAAACACGTGGAGATAGATCGACACTTTATCAGGAAAAGATTGAAGAAGGAGTTTTTCAAGTCAGCTACACTCCAACAAACTGTCAAAAGGCTGACATTCTCACAAAAGCTCTTGCTCGAGTAAACTTCGAAGATCTGACAGAAAAATTGGGAATGATTAACATCTACAACGTAGCTTGAGGGGGAGTGTTGGAAATCAAGCTATTGATATTATAATACTACCAGCTATATGCTGTTAATATATTAATGTATAGTTAATATATATGTTAATATCATATGTTATATAATAATGTATACAGCTGCTAGATGATAGGATTCCTTTGCTTTTGCTTTTCTTTTTCTTTTCTTCTTTCGGCTTGCTTTCGGCCGCATGACCTTCTTTCATTTTTCTATTTCATCTGTATCATAATGCTTCTTGTATCGACTCCTATATAATGGAGCTTCCATTTGGTTTCAATAGATATTGAATTACAGAGCATTAGCTCTTCAATCACTCTCTCAATATATTTTTCAAAAGTAAATAAATTTTAATATAATTTTTAAAAAAAATACTAAACTAAAATAACTCAAACTGCAAAAATTCAAAAAAACCAATTTCTTTCTTGGCAGCTTGGAACTTCAATGGCTAAAGTTCCTTGGGAGCATAATGCTTTAATGGCAGAGTCATTGCTGCTCGTGAAGGACTTCGATGGGTCCTTGTAGTGGAAACTGGTTTCACCTCAAAAATTGGTTTGTCTTGTGCAAAGGTATTATTAAATGGCTTATCTATTTAGAAAATTAAGTTGTAAGTTCTATCAAATAGATTATCTATTTAGTAAATTAAGTTGATCCGATATTAGAATTATGAACAATCTTTTGTATATTGTGTATTTTGTCTTGTGCAAAGGTATTATAAAATGGCATGGCTCATTTCATTGCTAAGAAGGAGCTGTTAGGAAGGGTAGAGAGTGTTAGGACTTTTTCTCCCCCTATTTATCCTTTCGGAGAGTATGGATGCCCTGTTTAATGTATAATCATACTGTTTGACAAAAAAATCAATGAATAAATAAAAGTTTATATGTTTTTTTTTTTTAACAGAAAATAAAAGTTTATATTGTTGATCCATAAAAGTGAGTTTTGTGAGATGTTATTCAAAACTTGCAAGTAGTCCAGTTGGTTAAGCAGGTCAAAGGCAAGGTTATAAAATAAACACAAGTAAAGAAAAAAAAAAGTTTTTTAGAAAATAAAAGAATCTTAAACATTTGGAAATCAATCAAAGCTACTCGTATTAGAAGTCGTGGAAAAAAAAAATAGTGTTATTCAAATTCAAAAATTAAATTCATTTTCAAATTCAATAATCAATCAACCAATCACTCTTATGTGTTATTTGTCTCTCATATATTTTTTAATTATCAACTAATCATCTCACTTATACATCATTAAGTCTAAAAATTGAATATAAAAATTGAGTTTGTATGTTATTTTCCAAAGCTAAAATGTGTCATCACTATGTAGGGTCATGTAAAATTGCAAAAATCATCACTATGTTTGTTCCAGAAAATAAATTGAGTCCACTTTTTAGAAAATTGTTTTTTTTTTTTAGTGAATTTTTTAAATATTTTACACAAATTTTTTAGTTTTTAGATACACCTAATCAAATACACTTAAAAAGTATAATATTTATGAAAAAAAGTTTACAAAATTCACCGAATACAAAATATATATATATATATATATATCAATACATTTTCATATTTTATTTTATTCAATGAATTTATTAAATATTTTTGTACAAATATTTTACTTTAAAATTAAGTGGATCTAAAAATTCAAACAAAATTGATTAAAATATTTTTAAAAAATCATGAAAAATACAAAATATCAATTGAAAACTTGAAAAACTATTTAGGAAAACTTAAAACTAAATAGGGTGATTTATTTAATTCTATGAGTTTTATGTTTATTTTTATTTTCTGTTTCTTTGGCAAATTTAGAACTTTTAATAATCTTCGATGAAACCTTGAAAAGAGGGGAAAAAAATAGTATTTTTTCTTTTTTAATAATAATAATAATATAATTTTTTTAGAAAAACATGAAAAAATGGGATATTATTCATGTAAAAAATAGCCAAGCCTAGCCCTGTCCTATGCCTCAACAACCATATAAAAAGAAGATAAAATTTCAGTGTAAATTTTAAAAAATAATTATAAATAATTAGTAAATTCTACAAAAAAAAAAAAAAAATTAAACTTTTAAACATTTTCGTGAATCTGTAGTAACTTTATTAAACTAGTACTAAATCATAATTTTTCCTAAAAAGAAAGGCATATACACCCTAAAGACTCAAGAAGATGGCAAATACACACTCATGAGGTCTCAATAGAATAAAAAAAAAAAATCTAAAAATTGATCTAGGTCGGGAAATACCCTCTCCAAATCCAATATATAATATATATGGCTAAGAAGGAATTGTTGATAAGAAGGAATTGTAAACAAATCCAATATATAATAATATGGCTAAGAAGGAATTGTTGATAAGAAGGAATTGTAAACATAATGCGTAGTGCGTTTCGATGTATGCAGGATAATGTGGCACAAGGCAAAGCAAAGTGAAAGTTTGCTTCTCAACCATATAATATATATATATATCCCCCATAATTTCTCTCCAGTCTAAATCAGGTTGGAGAATATTGTTGAACTTCTGTGGGTTCGTCATGAAATTTGTATTGATAATCTAAATAATTTAATGTGTATAGTTCGTTGAGTATTTCATTTCTATAAAAAAATTACGTTGATTGGATATCGATAATCACTTAATCAGCTCACGTTTGTGTCAATGATAAGTATGATTTTTAAAATAAATTATTTATTCAAATCTGATATAATCAAGTAACTATCGATATCCGATTAATATAATTTTTTACTGGAATAAAGTACTCGACAAATCTTACATATTACTACTTCTCTCCCGTCCAAATTGGGCTAGAGGGTATTGTTGGGGCTCCGCAAACCATCACGGAGCACACATTGAGTATTTCATCTATAAAAAAACATGTTGGACGTTGGGTATCCCAACTGGAGAGGAGCCTCTCCCTCTATATATATATATATATATGTTGCATGCCATAAGAAAACATGCCATGTGCAGCAAGGTTGGCATATCTTTACCTGAAATTTTGACCATTGTATATCGTCGGGCGTAATGTTTTTATCGTTGAAAGCCCATTCATATTCTCTATTGCACCATTTTTTTGTTGAACCTCTCAAATGCGCTGAAGCTAAAGTAACATCATCATACAGGTACAACAGATGGAGAGGTGTGTTTCCTTCAATGTCTTTCTGTTTTTTAAGATGGCTTGACCATGGGTTGTCTTTGATAAATTCAATCGCATCTTTCTCCCCAATATCCATAGCAACGTGAAGAACATTTTGTCCTTTGCCATTGAGCATCTCCCAACAATCTGGACATTGTAACAAAATCTCTTTCATTACGCTTTTACAACCTTCAGCAGCAGCTATATGAAGAGCTGTCTTTTCGTCATCCTTGTCTGCAGTAGTAATGTATGCCCGCTGATTTATCCTTATTTAGTATCTGTCTAACTCCCTCTACATAACGACAGCGAGCAGCATAATGAAGTGGTGTCCATCCGTATTCATCTGCTTCCTTGATTAGATCCTGCTTCCACTCCAACAATATACTCATGCTTTGATCTGAAACAGAACCAAAGAAAGGTAATAAGGATAAAATAATAAATATATTAGCAACAAAAACATACTTCAATCTTTCTTGAATTTTGGCAACAATGTTAATCCCTATTAGTTCTATACACTTCTGCCCCCTTTTGTCAGAAATCTCCTACAACATTTGGTGAATTTGAATTCTTGTTTTATGCTGACAATTAGGCATATCATTGTTCTAATTCCTGTTTGTTTTCAGCATGGAAATTCATTTTTTTTTGCTTTTTCCAAAGCTATTTTTGATTCTATTATTATGAAACACCAATAATTACTGCAATTAAAGAGTAGGGGTTTGGGGAGAAGAATATATTACTTTTCTTTTGTAAATTTATTAGCTCAGAAAACCAGTTCTTAATTATTGCTGCTGCGTGCAATGCCGTTCTACCACCAGGGCCACCATAAGCTGGCGATGTGCAAGTTCCCAAGATCGCAGACACCACATCATCACATCCTATCTCAGTAGCCAGGTATAATGGAGTTTCATCAGCATTATTGGCTGGATGTTGAAACTCTGGATCTTCTCCTGTTAACAATTTGACCAAATCCAAGTGTTCGTTCCGCACTGCCATGTGCAAGGCTGTGTCTTTGTCCTCATTTGTCGCTCGCAAGATCTCCTTGGCTGCTCCGCCCTAACTTTCAGGTTCTCGTTCTAGTTCCTTCACACGATCTATGAGTGCTTTGGCTACATCCAAGCATTCTTCCCTCACCGCAAAGTGAAGAGGAGTCTCGCATTTGTAATTCACTCGACGTAACAACGCAGGACACTCTTTTAAGATCTCTTCCACACATTGTAATCGGCCAAACTGGGCTGCGACATGAAGAACAGTGTTGTTATTGGGGGTGACTTGGTTATCAATTTGATCAATGTGTTGCCTGGGGACATCAACTTTGCCTTCCATGACAGCCTCGTACAAGGTAACATCCATGGTGACTGCAACGGGAATGAGAGTACGAATTAGTGAGACTGTTACGAATTTTGTGGCTATTTGCCTTTTGCAGAACCCAAATAACATATAGTAGTATGTATGTATGATCCACCACTTTCTTTTCTTTTTTCTTTTTTTTTTCTTTTTTTTGCCCCAATCCCAAACTCTTCAACCCTGTCATTACCCTTTGGCTGTAAATTCTATTAATATAAATTTAGATAAAAAATGGGGTGGTCTTCCGCAGTCTTTTCATTTCGAATCAAAGCATATATTCTTATTGTGAGTTACAATTTTCAGAATATTATTGCCACATTAATCAAAAAACTTATAATTATAAATAATTTTTCTTATTTAATCCGTGGGTCGTTGCCCAGTGGAAAGCCCAAAGCAAAAATGCATAAATGTATCATGTACACATGATGAAGTATTATTATGAAATGGGCAATTCAAATGGCTGCTACCCCCATAAAAAAAATATATGAAAATAATGGCTGCTAGAATTTATAGGTCCGTGCAATGGTAGAATTAAAAGCTTTCTGAGAAAAAAACAATTGAATGACAGAAAAGAACTCGTGAATGCATATCATAAGCTTAACTCGTTCAACATTACAGCCAACAACGCCTAGCTGGCTCCCATGAATGCATATTAATTCAATAATGCTACGCAAATGGAGTATCAAACATAGAACCAAACACAGAAATTGTTTATCTAGATGATCGGCCGGATGATCGAGTGGTTGACAGGCCAAAGCTTGTCGACCGCGACTATCATCTTATCATTCGGTCGACCACTTAGTCATCCGGCCGATTGTCTAGATGAACACTTTTTGTTGGTCCTCTATTTGCGTAGCATTACTGGTATTAATTAGATGAAAGATCCCCTCCAGTCCAGATTTTGGACTAGAGGGAGCTGTCTGGGCTTGTGAGACCCATCACGAGCCTCATTTCGATGATCCGAACTGTTCATTTTATTGGGCAGTTTGTGCATTTCATCCACCAAAAAAATTAAGTCGATTCGATAATTATAACTTTTTCAATTTTCACTAAAAAAAGGATAACAATTATGTTTTTAAAAAAAACCATACATTTTTTTAGTGGCAAACGTAATAAATTAAATAAGTTACAGTTATCGGATTGACCTTTTTTTTTTTTTTTTTTTTTGTGTGATGAAAGAGACGAAGTGCCAACAAAATGAATGGTTCAAATAATTAAAACGAGACCCGTGGTAGGCCCCACAGGCCCAAACAACTCACTCCAATCCAAAATCTAGACCGGAGGATATCCTAATCCTAATTAGATTAAAGGTTCGTTTGGGAAGTAGGTTGGCTTTTTGGCTATTTTAGCCTGGAGCTAAAAAATCTGGTTTGGGAAGGGCTTTTTGGATTTTTAGATTTTTTGTGAGAGAAAGAATGTAATGATTATAGGTTGGATGTGATATTTTGTTTTATTAGGTTAAAAAGTATATTTTGTCTTTTTGTGACTAAAATAGCCCCCAACCCAACCCAACCCAACCCTTCTTTCCAAATGAAGCCTAAGGGATAGGTCACTTGTTAAGAATATATTAAATTATATTAATTAACCTCACTATCATAAAAAAAAAAAATAGTAAATAATAAAAAAAACTAGAGTAAATTACAAATTCACGCCTGAGGTTTGATTAAAATACGAATCATCCCTTGTGGTTTTAGAAAATACATTCCACCCCTTGAGGTTTCTAATTTCGTAACAAATTGTTCCTTTTATTAATATCATGAAATCAATTAACAATTTTTAATGATATTAGAAATATGTTTCAATTAATAATTTAAGTAATTTTATTATGTATTAGACAGCAATTATGAATTTCATTTTTTAGTTAATTCTGTTAAATAAATTTTTTTGACGAGGGAGTATTTGTAATTTTCGAAACCACAGGGGACAATTTATACTTTAAGCAAATCTCAGGAGGTATTTGTAATTTACCCAAAAAACTAAAAAGCTAATGCTATATGCATCAATTAGTGCACTAATTAATGTACTAATTGATGATGTGACACAATTTAAGATATTTTTAGTATTTATAATTTATATAATGAATGGAGTTAATAATAAAGTCATAATTAGTGTTAGTACACTAATTGATGCATCTAGCACTACTCTCACTAAAAATATTATATGGATTTTGTTAACTTAGGACGCATTAAATCCTCTTAAATAACTCCACTACCATAGAAGATTGAAAAGATTATAAATGTTATATTGTTGGAGAGCAAACTACCATTTTCTTTAGTTTTTTCTATTTTAATATTTTTATATACTTTTCCTGATGAAATTTTTTTTAAACATTTTTTATTATACAGGTGAATACCCTTTATTTTTAAAAGACATTTTGTGATTTTTAAAAAAAATTTAAATGCTCTTTATTTTTTTATATTTGTTATTTTTTTTTCTAAAAATTATAAAAATATATATAGTTTCTTAATACTAATCAACAAAGAAATTTTATTTTTATTATCACATTTCATGGATTTTTTTAATTTTTGTTTTTAAATGCTCTTTTACTTTCAATTATTGCTTCAATTATAATTAAACTACAACAAAAAATTCATAATATTAATCAACAACGAAATTTTATTTTAAAATTACATTTTGTGGATTTTTAAATTTTTTTTTAAATGCCCTTTATTTTCAATTATAATTAAACTATATGGTAATGAATCTAAAAATTATAACAAATATAAAAAAATAAAGGGCATTTAAAAATTTAAAAAAAATCACGAAATGTCATTTAAAAATAAAGGAAATTCTCTTATATAATAAAAAAAATGTTTTAAAAAATATTCCATTATGAAAAGTATATAAAATATTAAAATAGAGGAAATTACACAAAAGTGTAGTTTGGAAGAAATTATATAATGTTCCTTGAGTAATATTCTATTTCATTTACAAGTTGACACTTAACACTTTTATCTTTTAAAATTACAACACAAAAGTAGTGGGTTCCATAATTTAGACCATTAACTCTTCATTTAGAGCACCATCTAGACTTGCTGAGTATTGAATAATTTCTCGTAATTTGCTCTCTAACAAAATAACAATATAGCATTTATAATTTTTTCAATTTTCTATGAGGGTGAAGTTAGTTAAGAGGAATTAATGCATCCTTAAGGACATTTATTAACAAAATTCATGTTATATTATTGGAAAATACTAGGAAAATTTACCCATAAATCCTATTTTTTGAAAAGTTGAACCATTTAGTCCTAAAAGTTTTCTTATGCACCATTTAGTCCTTTTTTTACATTACAACATCATCATCAAAACAACATCAAACATCATCATCAAAACAACATCAAACCTCACAACATCATCATCAAACAACATCAAATATCATCATCAAAACAACATTAAGATTATTCATTTTTCTTCGTCCAAACATTAACCTAATTTTTTTCCTCTTTGAAATTATTGCTAAACTCGTTGAACTTTTTTATTGCTTTGTTTTCTACATCCAGTCATCAGTTTCATAAAGATCGCATTTGTTATAGTGGATTCTGCATTTAAGCCTTTAATTGCGGAATTACATATAACTGATAATATTGAAGAAAAAAACAGTACATTTGATGCTGAACGGTGTGGATTTGTTGTTTTCGTCTCAGAGGATGTTCACGGCTATTCATCTTGTCACCGGAATACCAGTTCGGCGGTGGTTTTGTCAGCGAGAGATAGCGAGGCCGGTTTTAGTCACTCATTGAGGCCTTTGAAACGCCTAAGAGATCCGGCTACAACGCGCCCGCGGCGATTGTTGGGATCTGTAAACTGAGTCAGAATCCAGGAACCGTGGATTTGGATTCGGCCAAGTCAGCGAAGTCGTCCGATCCGATTTGAGGTTGTCTAACCCCTCATCGTTGATGTTCATGATAAACATTAGATTATTGAAATCTGATGTTCATGATGGTGTAAATGAATCTGATGTTTCATTCTACAATTTTAAACATTATTGAAATCTGATGAATATTAGATGTTTGAAATCTAATGTTTGAAACATTAGTGTAATTTTTCACGGTGTTTGAAATCTAATGTTTGAAATCTGATTTCAAACATTGTAATTTTTCACATTATTTTAATTTTTGATGTTTGAAATCTGATATTTGATATCTAATTTTTGATGTTTGAAATCTAATTTTTCACGATGTTTGTTCATGATGTTCTGACGTTGATGTTCATGATGGTAAACATTAGATTATTGAAATCTGATGTTCATGATGATAAATGAATATGATGTTTCATTCTATAATTTCAGTCAATACCATGTTGGGATTTTCCTCGTTTATCTTTACTAAAAAGGGTAAAACATAGTGTAACATTGGTTATTTTGTCATTAACATTAGCTTGGGACTAATTGGATCATAAGATTAAACATAGGACCAAATGGATCATAAGATAAAGATTTGGGATTTATTAGTGCATCGCCCAAAATACTATAGGTCCCAAATTTTCTATCAAACAAATGACCAAATGCTATCTATATATATATTTTTTAAAATTTAAGAATTTGTAGATGGAAAAAAAATTAATCATATCTAAATTGCATCTAATTTGAGATTTAAAAAAAAAAAAAAAAAAGAGTCCACATAAAATTTATTTATTTATAATTTAAAATATTTAAATAGAAAATATGAATGAATTTTTTGGCTATATATAATTGGATAAACTTTAACATAAAATAAACTAATACTAACAAAATTATAGAACGAAATGTATTTTAATTTTATCATAAATATAATTTCTGTGATTTATTCTTTTTTTTTTTTCATCTTTACCTATGAAATTATGAAATTTATTTCTTATTGAAAACTTAGAATATATAATTAATGACATAACTGTATATATATATATATAAGAATCCATCGATTGAATTTATTATTCATTAAATATATATATATATATATATATCTTAATTAAGATTATATCTGAATTCAATATTCTAATAAAATGATTAAAATTTAATTTATTCTAAATTATTTTTTATATATGCATGGGTCATATGTTAGTATATTAATATTTCAAAACTTATGTCTATAAACATCAAAATATTAGGACAATTAAAATTTCTAATATGTTTTTTTTTATCAATAGTTAAGGTCAATGTAAAATGTTTAGATTACCAAACTTCTGCTCCTAACAAATCTTCTATTTGAAATGAAAAAAATAAAAAATGGTTCAAAGTTGCATGAGAATTTGAACTTAATATAAAAGTCATACCAAAAAAATAAAAATAAATAAAGGATTTGCTTTACTAAAATTAAATTTGCGGAGTGGTTCAAAGCTGCATGAGAATATGATAAATAAAAAAATATAGCATGGCACACAAAAAGAAGAATTTGCTTTGTTAAAATTACATAGTTACATTAGTTCTCTTTCAAATTGTTCGAGTGAGTGTGACGCAGATACTTCCTAAAGCTTGAAATGCATGGAATCAATTCCAACATTTTCCAAAATGATTAGATAGACGACAAGTATAATTTAGAAAATGGATCAACAGTTCGTTTTTTTTTTTTTTTTTTGAAAAAAAAGAAGATGAATAAGCTAAAATCAAATGGCTTTGAGATGACAAGTACCTATAAGCTAAAATTTAACAAAGCAAAAATGTACACTAAGTGACATTGATGTTATATTTAACCATTATACGGCAACAACATTTCTTTTCCCTCAAGTTAGATATATTATATATAATTATATTTTGCTAGAGTTGATAGAAATAAGCTCACCACTGTTAATAATATAATTATATCGAGGTGTGTTGGTCTTTTGGGCTGTAGGGAGAGAATGTGGTGCCTGCAAATGATAACAACTGATTCTTTTTTCCAAGAAACTGGCAATGTGGCCTCTTTTCATACCAAACTGAGCAGAAAGATCATTGTTGCTCAACTCAAGAAGCTTTGCAAGAGATTTTCCGGAATCCTCAAGCTTATCTCCATATTGCATCAGAGAGCGATCATGGAGGTATGACCTTATTTCCAGTGCATCCTATTAGATGTAAAAAAGAGAGATATGGTTTTGATGAACTTACAATAATGTTTTCAAAAGTAGAACTGTGTGCCTGAGGAAAATTGAAGAAGAGAGGATTTGATGGTAATGAAATACCTTTTGTTGTTGAGTCATATTAATTGCATTCATATCTTCTGATTTCATAAGTTTCAAGTTCCGTATATTGTCCCAACCTTCCTCCAACAGCTTTGGAAGAATTCCCTTCAAAGCTCCATTCCCAACAAAATCCTCCACTGGAAAGTAAGTCATCTTATATATTTTGAAACAGAGAGAGAGAGAGAGAGAGAGAGAGAGAGAGAGAGGGGTTTACGTGAGGGAAGTGAACCCTTTGTGGAAATGAGTTCTGGATATACAACAAGAAGACCAACATATATATGCATGAGGGAATATGAAGAACAACATATTTTAAAAGTTGTTTATTATACGTTATAATTATCAACATTTGTAATTTAAGTTAGAACAAATTATATTCATTGTCCTGTAAGTTGTTATGTAAATTTGATTATTGTAATTATAATTGTATTAATGTTTCCCTTATATTTTTCACTTTCTGTTAATATAAACCAATTAATGATACCTTTTTAAAAATTGGACTAAAATCACGAGTCAAAATAGCATATATTCACTCTCTTTGATTTCCTCTTAAATGGACTGTTTTGTTCTTGATTTATGTTTAATTTCTGGATAGATGTTATGACGCAATGTAAAAAATTATAAGGTGAAATTGGGGAAAGAATATTGTAAATGGTATAATTGTATACTTTTTGAGTCATAACTAAAAAATAAAAAAATAAAAAATTCATAACTAAACACAATATGAGACATAACCAAGAATCTCAGGAGTTATAACAAAAATATTATTATAACTAAAAGAAGAAAATTAGTCATAACTAAAGAAAAAAAATGGCAAACGTAAGGGTGCATATGGTATATCCTTTTAAAGGGTGTGTATAATAGAATTTCTTGGTGAAATTGATATAATTAAAATTATAGAGATCAAATTGACAAAAAAGAAAAATTATAGAGATCATGGGTATAATTTACACTACGTTATTAATAATGTTGGTGCTTGATTATGAGGTTTTGCGATAATAAAATTTGTAGTGAATTTGGTTATGACACTTCTGTGATTTTTTATTCTGACCCAGTCTCATTTTGAGATGATCTGAATAGGTTTTCCTTATGAAACTTTTATACTGTTTTTGTTCTGAGTTAAGTTGGTTTTGTTATGAGCCCAATTGTTAAAATGAACTAGCGGTTGAATTTTTAAATGCATAGTGAACTTCCTAAATTTGGCATGTTTAGTAACGTTTTTGTTTTATGTTTTTATTTTCACAAATTTTGAATACTGAAAATAAAAACAGTTTTGGTAAACTGTTTCCATTTCCAAAACATGGCAACAATTTTCCAAATTCTTAAAAGTTTAGAAAAAAAAAAAAAAAAAAAAAAACTCTCAATCCATTTTTTTTTCCATTCATTTTCCACCTTTTGGCAACTCGTTTTTGTTTTTGTTTTTGTTTTTGTTTTGTCTTTTTTTTTTTGGAGTATTTTATTTATAAATTCTTCTTCTCCTACTTATGTTTTATTTAATTCAAATTATTTTCTTATATTCTAATGAATCCTATAAATAACATAGTTATCAAAATACTCCTAATAATAATATTCACATTGATAGTGTGAATGTTTACACTATTAATGTGAACATTCACACTGTAAAATATGAATATTCATATTATTAAAATAATTAAGGATTGAAATAAGATGTATCATTATAGTATTTTTTTTTTATTATTATTATTTTATAAAATTTCATTTCCGATGTTCTTGGGTGGGCATTGATCACATCGGACCTAAGTTAGAATAATAAAAAGGCTGAGTTAGAGTAATTAAAAAACATATCGTGATAAATTTTAAGCCTACCCAATAAACTTATATAGACATCAGTTTGACATCAGTCTTAAAAATTTTATTTTACATATTGCTATTAAATTACATTATAATTTTAAGCCTACCCAATAAACTTATGTAGACAACAAAACACCAAAATTTAAAAATAAAAAAAAATAAAAATAAAATAAATAAAATAACTCAAAGATTGTGTTTAAAAACTCAAAATTAAATAAAGTGAACTGTTTTGTAAAATTAACACACACATTCGTTTTTGTTCATTATATTCAAAATTTATACTGGGCAGGTGTACTTTTCCTCTAAAACATATTTTCTTTAATTTTAAACATAAATAAAACTAAATAATTAAAATTGACGAACTAATAGACCCACTTAAACTTTCATCTCATATTTTTGGTCCATGATTGGTCTCTCTCACGCAAATAATATGCCTCATCTTATCTCATCTCATCTTCATCTCTTTTTTCCGTACAAACACATTTCACTTTCGCTTTGCGTGACACAATTCTTTTCCGCTTTTTATAATTCCTTACTTCCAAGACTTGCAAAGTTTGTTGTTTTTAGTAATCTATGCGAAGAATTTTATAAAATAAATAATTTAAATTGTTAAAATTATATCTGTAATGCGCCTCATGAGTTTAGACATAACAGTCTAGTTTAGATTTGCAATAATGTTTTGTGTCCCTAAAAAAGTGCCCCTAATACCCCTAATTTCCTTTTTAGCAACTGTTTTTTTTCTGTTTTTCTGTTTTCTTTTTTTTTTTTTTTTTTTTACCTGAAATGGCAATTCGGGGGATTCGGTGCCCCCGAATTCGAGCTCCCAACTTGGACCCTTAGATTTGAACATAAGGCAAGTTCAATCATTTCTGAAATAATAAAAGTTAAAAGATGTTAAAAAAATTAGTAGTATTAAATATAAATTTAGGGATTGTTTGGGATGTTCTAAATAAGTGTACTTTTTGACTTTTTATAAAAAAATATGTAGAAAAGTAGAGATGAGATATTGACTAATGTGACCCAAAAAAGATAAAAAAATAAAAAGATGAACTAAATTAGTGTATGCCAAACCACCCCTTAATCAGGTGTCACAATTGATTAATCGTGTGGATTTTTTCATGTTTCTTGATTTCATCTTTTTTTTGCTTAATATAAATTTGTCTGTTAGATAGATTGATTTCTGTATGTGCCATTTAGACTTCGTTTGGAAAGTGGATTGGCTTTTTAACTTTTTAATTTCTTTGACTATTTTAGTCTGGGCTAAAAAGTTTGGTTTATGAACGGTTTTTTGATTTTTTTTGTAAAAGAAGAGTGTAATGATTATGAGCTGAATGTGATGTTTTGTTTATTGTGATTAAAATAACTTATTTTATTTTTTGTGACTAAAATAGCCAAAAAAAACTCCCAAAACCATCTCCAAACGGTGCTTAGCTTCAGTAATGAAAATTTGTTTCTTATCCAAAAAAAAAAAAAAAAAAAAAAAAGTTTGATAAGGCTCTGATAGATTTCTCGGAAGATAGGAATTGTTCTTTGTTCCACTCAGCACTCAATAATTGCTATGGTCCCAATCTCTCCAAACCAGTCGCTGTCCCTTGTTTTGGTTACCAAGGTAAGAGCCCGTTTGTTTTCCGAGATAAAAATGAGGAAATTAATAGTGAATGGATTAATAGTAAGAGAATTGTTAATGGAATAAAGATTGGTAGCTCAAGGATTTCGCCCCCGAATCCCCCTAAAGTCCCAAACGACGTCGTTTTGGCTTTAGGTTTTTTTTTTTTTTCTTTTTTCCGCCATTTTTGAACGCAGAGCAGAGGAAGAGGAGAGAGAGAAGAGGGAGAGAAAGAGAGGGAGAGGGAAGAGGGAGAGAAAGAGCTCGTCGCCCAGCCGAGCTCGTCCGCCTACGGTCGTCGGCCCAGCCGAGCTCGTCTGCCGTCGCTCGTCGCCCGCCGTCCTCCGCCCGCCTCCGCCTCTAGCCCATTTTTAGGCCCTCTCCAGTCCTTCTTCCCCCTCCCCCTCCCCCTCCCCCTCTTCGTCTTCTTCTTGCTTCTTCCGCTGTTAAAAAAAAAAAAAAAAAAAAAAAAAGGAAATTAGGGGGATTCGGGGGAGCTCGTTTTTGAGCTCCCTAGCACGGTTGTTGTTAATGAAGGGATTGAAGTAAGGAAATTAGTAAAATTGTATTTGTTTGATAATAATTGTTAATGTGAGAATTGTTAAATTATTTTATATAAAATAATAAAACAAATAAAATTAGGATTTTTACTTAACAAAAAATATAAAATCATTAAACATTAATATTCAAAAAAAAAGCCCAACATGTAAAAAATAAATAAATAAATAAATAAAAATTAAAAAAAATTGCGGTTAACCGGCTGGATGTCCAGCAACTCACTAAGCCAACGGACTATTTTTGCAATACCATCCCTTCAACCAGACTTCTAATTCGCTCGCTCAAGACCCATCCTAATCTGAACGGACTATAAATTCGGAGGCCACAAACAAAATAAACATGAGTTATGATTATTATTTATCCATCATAGTCCACTCCGGACTGTGATGGCGGAAAACAAACGGCCCTTAATAGTTGATGCTCACCACGTCAAAATTACACATATTTTGTCTTATTCACTCCAACAACAATAATGTTACACTTATCATTTTACTATATCACTACTGACTTTTTGGCTTTCGATTATTGTAATTGGAGCGTGCCAGTAAGGATCAATCAGTCCTTAGAAAATTAATTGCCAATCAATAATCAACGATTGTGTTTAGTTCTTTCAGCCTCAATAAATAGGACTTTACTGGTGGCTTGATTTAGGAGAATTAAGCAAAATAACAATTAAATGAAGATCAGTTGAAGTATTTCATTAAAATGAAAAACTAACATGATCCAAACTCAGCCTCGTAGAGGTTTACAGCAACAATCTACTTGAAACTACTCCTATGAACAAAGTGCAGTGCAGAGGAATTTAAAGTACAGGAAATGTAAAACTAGAAAGGAAAATAAGTATAATAAGATTGGTTTTTTGGATCTGAGTCTGGGGGTTTTTTTCTGGGCCTTCTCTGCTATTTATACTTCTCAAGAATGACCATCGAACTGCGTTCCAACGTCGAACTGCTCCTCCATGATCGCTGATCATGTTGCTTTGTAATTAGCCTACTATGCCATCATTGCAATTAGACTTCCCTCATAAATTTGAATTTAAATGTGAGTAACCGTTGAAGCCACATCACTTTGCCTCTCTTTATTGATCCACTGCTACTCAGATCTCGTAATAACCAATACTAACTGCCACGTGTACGATCAGGATCGAAGACTTGACTAGCCTTCCTGTATTACCCTTATTCTGCCATGCGTCGAATTGTAATTAGCTTGTACAAAATATGTAGCCAACATTACCCCCCGCACTAATATATCCAATACTTGGTGATATTAGTGGATCAAGGTTTTTTACCCACGTCTTAGAACGTGCATGGGCTTTGCATTCTTCTAGAAATGCAACTGTCATTCATCATCTGCATTAACTTCCCTTCAATCTTTTGAACACCCCCACCACCTTAGTATTCGAACAGACTGATACATTTTTATGGCCGAATCAATTTCCTCCCCTATTGATCGAGCACACGAAGAGTCATCTAATGATGCTGTTCCTCCTTGAAAGAATCTTCATGCATTAATTAACCACATTTACCCACCTTTCTATATTCAGGTCATGGATGCCTTTGCAAATTATCAACCCTTGGACTACGAACACATTGCCCTTAATCCTTTGATTCAGAAACTTACAAATATGGACATGGGAAATTCTTCTTCTGACTCACCCTTGGACTACGAACGAACTGCTCTCAATCCTTTGATTAAAGTTGCAAATATAGACATGGGAAGTTTCTTCACACCCTCTACATGGGATAAGGCTGCAGCTTTTTCTTCCTCTGGGACTTCTAACTGGACACACTGGTCAAAACCTGAGGCCTGTGATTTAAGGGAGCGAATCAACCATCACTTTGTCGAGTTTACTGACCTTTTAGAGTTCCCTTCCTATGCACGAAGCTCGGTGGTCTATCCTTACGTACCTATCGATCATCGACGCAGTTTGGAGGAAAATTTGCTTGTAGCATGGTATACATCCTTCATGTCTACAAAGATAGTGCACGCTGCCCGACGCCTCGAAGAGGCACAAGGGTACAATCTATCGTTCTTAGCCCAGAAGGCGAAGCTTTGCTCTTCTGACTGACTCGATTATATTAATGCCCTTGTTCCTTCTGCCCTTGCTCCTCCTCCTGAAGTGGAGACTTCCATACCTTCTCCTCCGCCAACTCCTTGTTGGACAGAGAGACTGAGGCTTGCCCTCTCCGCGGATAAGGTCTTTCCACCTTATAAGCCTCCACCTCCCCCTACTCCAGCTGAGCAGAAGCAAGCCCAATTCCTGCTTGCGGCCTTCTCTCACTTGCCTTTCAATGTTCTTGAGGACGAAGTCCCTTTCAAGAACCTTGATAGGCTTGTGATATTTTTGACTCGGGATCATGTCCTCAATCCCCTCGCCCAAGCAGAGCTTCACATGTTTTTGGACCAGCTCCCATTGCTTCTCCACTGGCATTGGACCTCTATAGCCACCACTCAATCTTTGGACCAACTCTCATCCTATCGAGTTCATGCCCAGTACAAAGCAGAGAACCTCATTGAAGAATTCGAAGACTTCCAGAATAAAGATTCTGCGTACTGGGATAACTCGGATATAGACGAGTTGGAACAAGGATTGAGAGAAACAGCATTCGAAATAAAGGCTGCAGAGCTCTTTTATGAAGTGAGAGCACATCAACTTATGCAGCCAATCCTAGAAGAAATAAAGGATAAAATAAGGAAAGAACAGAAATTCATTGATCATAGTTGGACCAAATTTCATGATCTTATTATTTATTCTATTCCCTACTTTTATGAGCTTGAATTTGTACCCAAAGAGGGCCATTCAATATAATTGCTTTTGCTTTAATACAACTAAGACTTTTCTTTGTTTGGCATTGTTTCGTCTTGTCTCCATTTGTCTTTAAAAGCAAATTTAGGGCTTCGAACTGGATAATCTTATCCTTCGAACCTGGACTCAATCGTTTTTAAACGAAATATTACAAAAACCAACATGAATTTTTCCAATTTATGGAATAAAGTTGGCAATTTTGCTGATTTTATTTGGAATCAGTGCTTCGAATTTTAACAATCTTACCCCTTAAAGCTTGTTTTCATCATAACCAACATATGGCCATGGTTAGTATGATCAATTAATTTTAAATTGTCCTTCTTTCCTTCGAACAACAATCCAAAAAATATGGAAGCTCCTTTTGAGGGTTGCACTGTTTTGGTTCAAAAAAATAATCTCTTTTTGTATATATATATATATAAACCAACTTAATGGTTTTGATGTTTCGAATACCAATTCCCATCCTTAAGGAGTCTCAAGTTTTGTTTCGAATGACATTACTTTCATTAAGAAACCTAAAACAGGTCTTTAATCCCTTTGAAGTAAACAAAATACTTGAGTATTCTTACATCTTTAAGTATGGAATGTGCTTCGAAGTCGGCTTTCTGTTTCGAAGCCGTTGTTATTTGACTTTTGGCGCAAAAATCTGATTTTTTTATATTTCGAACACCAATTCCCATCCTTAAGGGGTCTCAAGTTTCAATTCGAAGGACATTACTTTCATTAAGAAACCTAAAACAGGTCTTTAATCCCTTTGAAGTAAACAAATACTTGAGTATTCTTACATCTTTAAGTATGGAATTTGCTTCGAAGCCGGCTTCTCTGCTTCGAAGCTATTGTTATTTGACTTTTAGCGCCAAAATCTGGCTTCGAAGCCAAATATTTTACTTCGAAGCTGGTATCAACATCTGGGATGTGTTTTTCCCTCAAAAAGTATCAATGTTGAAAGAAACTCTTCATATTCGTACTTTTAGTACTTAACGAATTACGCGATATATCTTTCAGATACAAAGGCTTTTAAAACCCTTTTATTTCGTGCCCTGAAATCACTTGCTCGCTCAACACACAAACCCTTTATCTCTACCGATCTTCCACTTCTTTCTACTCCCTTTCCCAGCTTCGTCATCTGAGAAAGCGCTTTATCAATGGCTTCATCTTCATTGAAAGTGCCAGTTGTAGAGCACGCGAGTCTGTCTGTAGCCTTGAAAAGGCTCATTGATACAGAATGTGAAAAGTACAGGGCTGGAGAGAAAAATGCCATTGACGGACGCATCTTCATCCCTCGTCGTCATGTGCAACAAGACTATGTGCTTGGGCCCATATTCAAGGAGATTCTTACTGAGCTTCCAGCTCTATATCCTCGTCTGGAAGACCATTGTCTCCTTTACGAAGGTGGCCTGACTGGAGGAACTGGAGGACGAACCGCCCCCACCGATGCTGGCCCACTGTGAGACCGGAGTGGCAAGAATGGTATGATCGAGTTGTCCCTAATAGGACCCTGGACCTTCAAGAACTCTACCTTCTCGACGCCCTCCGACTATCCAGGTTAACCATCTCAGAGGACCCTTTCTTAATTCCTGCTGCCCTGTGCTTTTGGAATTCTACTTTTAATTTTTTCAATTTAGATGGGATGATGGCCCCCTATTCTTGACATTTGCCACCTATTAAGATTATCCCCCATTGGAACCCCCATTGGACCAGATTATCCTGACCTAGTAGTCCCATTTTCCCTCCCCTCTCTTAACTCATCCTATAGTGACTTCGTCAAGGCTGAGAATGAAAGAGAGGGTCCTGTGACTGATAGGGAATTCTTTTCTTTCCTACTATATTGGCTTTGCAAGTTCCTTTTCTGCACTTCCTCTCAAAGAATCATGCCTGAATTTGCCCCTCTTGCCAAAGCCCTTGTTTTATAAAAAAATGTGGCTTTAGCTCCATACGTCCTAGGTCACGTATATAGAGCCTGTTCTCTCTTCTGTGAGAAACCCTTAGATGCCAATCAATGGGGGCCATTTTGGATTCTTCAGCTTTGGCTTTTTGCTTATTTCACTGAGTTACAATCCAAATGCCTTAAATTTTTGAGCTAAACTCCTACTCATGGCATGAGGCTAGCCAATGCTTCACTTTATCCTTCTACCTTTGCTTTTTACTTCTCTTTCTTCCACTAGCTTCCAGCTTCTCCTCCTTCTTGCAGCTTTCATCCCTTCGAACCCATTACCATTGGGCCATCTTGGTTGAAGAACTTCCTAAGTGATAGGTTCTGTGCTTCACCTGTTCATAAAGATATATGGGCTTCTATTCTGCTCCCTAGAGAATTATTCATTGGAACCATGAACCCCAGAGCTTACAAATGCATTGCTGAGCCTTATTGTCCTGCTCAATTTGTTAGACAATTTGGTTTCTCACAAGGGGTCCCAATACCTCTCTGCAGTAACACCAATCTAAGTCTTACCACCAGGGATTTGAAAGTTCGAAGGTCCAGACTAGAAGAGGCAACTTCTAAGTTTATACAGAACTTGGTCGAGTTTGAGTACATCCATTTCCTTCCTCAAGGTAACCTATTGAAGAGGTACCAAAACTGGTGGGTGACCAATATGGAAGTATACTTGGCCATTTCTCCTCAAGATCTACTAATGGTGCTGGATGTGCCCAAGCCCAAAGGAGCTGGAGTTGTTACTTCTTCCATGTTCTTACCACTCATGTGCCTGCCACCATACAGTCTGCTCCTGCTGCCTCAACTCCTCCTAGAGTTATTGGGCTGCCTCGAAGAAAGGTAAATACCTTGTTTTTTTTTCTCCTTTTGCCTTCTTTATAATGCTTTTAGCCTTATCTTTAGTTCTTTTTTGTGAAGGTGGTACGGGTGCCTCACAGAGAGATTCTCCTGAGAAGACCCAAGCTTACAGCTCCTCAGGAGCAAACAGCAAAAGAAGAAAAGGAAACTCTTGTCTGATCTTGAAAATGAAGCACCTGCAGTTCAATTGGCAGAGGAAGAAGAAGAAGAAGCTCAAGAGCAAGAGATACTCCTACAAAGAAGAAAGCGAGTAAGTGTCTCTTCTTCTGATTTGGCTCAAGATCCTACTCATGAGACAACTGCCAGGGTGGTAGCAGAGGAACTCACTTTTGAGGAATCTGAATCCCAGATTGGAGAGAGAGAAATTGAGAAGGAACAGGCAGTACCAATACAGAGAAAAAAGAGAAGGAAGATGACTGTCTCCCCTTTTGATTTGGTCGAAGACCCTATTCATGAGGCAACTGCCAAGGCAGTGGAGCAGGAACATTCTAAGGCCATAATTGTTTTTGAGAGAGCTGAGAAGAGACGGCAGCAGCAATTCTTAAGAGATGAAGCTGCTGCTGCTGATGCAATCCAAAGGGAAGCTGCAAGAAGGCAACATATTACTGAGCACTATTCCCTTCGTAGCTCTCCTATTGTTGCTATCACTCCTGAAACAAGTAACTTCTTTCAAGCCTCTACTGTTTTTTCCTTGTCAGATTTTAGGTACTGAGACTTGACATTACTTTGTACTTCTTCTTTTGCAGCAACAACTACTGAGCCTATTCTTCCAATAAGGACTACCTCAGTTTCAGCTGAAGTAGAACAAACTCAAGATGTGGAGAACATTCAAATAATTCTGCCACTTCCCGGCCCTATATTTTCCATACCCTTCCTAAGGCCAAGTATTCCTGCATCACTTTCTTTTGGCTTAACTCCATATCTTCCTTACTTGTCTTTTGACCTATCTCAATTTAATTCTCTTTCAAGCCTTGCTCTTCCTTCTCCTCCTAAGGAGGTTCCAGCTATTACCTTTTCTTCGATGGTAGCTGATCCCCCTATAGAGGGTGCTGGCAGCTCTCCAACTCGTAGTTCACTACCTTTGCCTAGTTCCAGCCCTTCTTCCCTTGATTTATTGGTGGCTAGAACCATAGAGACTGCTGAAGATGCTCCACCCACTTCTCATATCCTATGCAGTCTTTCCTTCCACCAAAGCCTTTCTGTATCCCTCATGTCCACAGATGAGGTAGACATTTCGAAGCAAGACTAGCTTAGTCTCTTCGACATGCCTTCTACCTCTCCAATGGCTGTGATGAGATTGAGCCATTAGTTTTGGCTGATTCCTTATAGAAATCTTTGAGAGCTCTTCTTCCAGTAGCAAGCCTTCTTCGCCTCTGATGGACCTGGACAGCTGTATGGAGCTGCTGACATCTTTTTTGAGGATTCCTTTCGAGGCCTTAGAAAGACCTATAATAAGAAATGGCTTTCTTCAGTGCTGCAAGATCGTCGAGCAATCCGGCATGACTGTCTCAAGTCATTTATCTCAAGCAGCAGCAACTATTGACTTTTATATCAACATTTGCCATGCTGCCAAGGCTGTAGAGGAGAAATTAGTGAGAGATCAGAGCTTTGTTTCCAAAGTACATACTGAAGTATCAAAGCTAAAGGAACAACACTCCTCTGTCTCCCAATTTCAAACTCAATTAATGGAAAAGAAAGCTAAACTTAAGGAAGAGCTATCTGCAGTTAACCAGGCCTTAATCCGAACTAACACCAAGTTGCTAATTACCAACCAAGGACTGGCCGACCGAAAGCAAGAAATGACCACAGCCATCCAATTATTTTCATCTTTTAATAATAGAGCATCCACTGTAAAAGAGCAGCTATGACATTGTAATGACTTTTGGGCCAATTTATGGCAGAATGTATTCACCTCTTTATGAAAACCCAAATTCTTATTTATCATTTGAGTATTCTCGTATTCTTGTACTTAGTGTTTATTTTATTCCTTGTGCTTCCCAAATGGTTGGAAAATAAGGCTTCAAATACCTGCCATTAATCTTTTTTGGATGTATGTATCCATTCAGATTTCTCAAATGGTATGCTCCAAAAGGCAGAACTCTATGAACTTGGTATGGTCCTTCCCAGTTAGGTGACCATTTGCCAAACTTATGGCTTTTAATCCCTATTGGGAGTATGGTTTTCCACACCAAATCACCTTCATCAAAGCCAATGTGTTTGACTTTTTTATTATAGTTTTTGGCTGCTTTCTTCTTTTGGAAAAGAATGCTATTTAATGCCAGAATTCTAGCTTCATCTATGCTTTCTAATTCCAAGCACATACTCTGATGGTATTGCTCAGGATTTAACTGGTCTTGGCATCTTACCCTCAAGGACTTAACATTAATTTCCACAGGTAACATTGCATCATGCCCATACACTAAGGCATAAGGAGTGACTCATGTGCTTGACCTTGGGGAAGTTCTATAAGCCCACAATACATCCAACAACAAGTTATGCCAATCCCTAGGATTGTCTTCCACAACCTTTTGTATTCCTTTTTTCAAAGACTTATTGGATGATTCACCTTGACCATTGGCTTGTGCATAATAGGGGGTGGAATTCACAAGGCTAATTCCAAACTCTACCACAAAAGACTTTACCATTTTCCCATCAAACATAGTTCCATTATCAACAGTTATAGTCTGTGGGATACCAAATCTGTGGATTAAATCCTTAATGAATCCAATAACCTCAGTTGGTCTACAGCCTTGTATGGCTTAGCTTCGACCCATTAGTGAAGTAATCAGTGGCCACTAAGATAAAACAATGATGCTTCGAAGAAGGTGGGTGTATTTTTCCCATCATATCCATGGCCCATCCTCTAAATGGCCAAGGCTTCACTACTGCATGCAGGTCATTATGGGCACATGCCTTATTGTGCCATGCTTTTGACATGCCTGGCAACCCTTGCATATTCTATGCAGTCTTTAAGGATAGTTGGCCAATAAGTAGGAATGCCTTCGAAGCAACCATCCATCTTCACACCAGGCTGTGAGCACCACAGATGCCTTCATGAACCTAGCCATAGCTGTAGATGCTTCTTTTGGGCCTAAACATTCCAGCAATAAACCATCTCCCCCTCTTTTGTAGAGAGCATTACCGTATATGATGTATTGCATAGATTGCAATTTAATTTTTCTGCTGGCCTTGAAGATGGGCCAGCCAAGTATTGCATTATTGGATGTCTCCAATCTTGTTCCTGTAAGTCATTATGATTGACTTCCAGGACCACATTCCTTTTATTTAAGGTGGTATTGATTTCTAGTATGTTGTTTGGCTTATGTCCCTTTGAGTATTATCCCTTCTCTTGAAATTCGAAGCTTTCTAAGCCACATCATTAGCTCTATTCAAGAATCTTAGGACATGAGTTACATTTGCTATTGAAATTGAGAGAAGCAGATGTAATGCAACAACATAGTATGGCAACATGCTTATACTTTGACATTTGAAAATCCCTTTCACTTGGTTAACCACCAATTGAGAATCTCCAAATATGTCAACTGCATGAACTTTAGTCCAATAAGAATTTCCAATCCCACTATTAAGGCTTCATATTCAGCTTGATTATTAGAACAAGTAATTTCATCCACTCTGAAACCATGTGGTTTCTATTCCTTGTGGTGACTTAATCACTATACCAATTCCAGTTAGGCCATTGGCTTTCGATCCATTGAACCACATTGCCATGGCTCAACACTAGCCATACCAAGTTCCATTATCTCTTGGCTTTCTGTTTGAGATGGGTGGTCTGCCAAAAAATTGGCTAAAACTTATCATTTAACTGCCTTTTAGGGAACATATTCTAAATGAAATTCTGATAAGGCTAATATCCATTTGCCCAATTCTTCCCTCAACATAGGTCTAGATAACATATACTTAACCAAATCTTGGTTGCAATTACCAAGACAGTTGTAGGCAAAAGATAGTATCTTAATTTCATTGCAGCAAAATACAATGCAAGGCACAGCTTTTCTACAGCTGAGTATTTACATTCACAAGAATTTAAAAACCTACTAAGGTAATAAACAGCTTGCTCCTTGCCTTCTTCATTGTCTTGGGCTAAGAAAGCTCCCAATGAATCTTCTGCTGCAGCTATGTACAACTTCAAGGGCTTATCACCCTTTGGTGGCATCAGCACTGGAGGGTTGGCCAAGTAGGCTTTGATACCTTCGAAAGCAATTTGATGCTCTGCTGTCCACACAAATTCCTCTTCATCTTTTAGCCTTAATAAGGAAGAAAATACTTTAGTTTTCCCTGCAGTGTTAGAAATGAATCTTCGAAGAAAATTAACCTGTCCAAGGAACTTTTGTAATTCTTTCTTACTTGATGGAGGTCTGGCTTCAATGATGGCTTTGGCTTTATTCTGGTCAATCTGTATTCCTCTTGTGTACTACATAGCCCAAGAAGTTTCCAGATGATACGCCAAAAGCACACTTAAGAGGATTGAGTTTCAACTTGAACTTTCTCATTCTTTCAAAAGGCTGCTTCTAAGTGAAACAGATGCTCCTCCATGGATTGAGATTTAACTACAATGTCATCAATATAACACTCTAAATACCCTCCAATGAGGTCATGAAAGATAGTGTTCATAGCCCTCTGATATGTAGCCCAA
>JAPPVO010000036.1:16707422-16764560 GCA_030407325.1 Camellia japonica | reverse complement strand
CATCATACACTGTACTCATACACTGCATTCTGTACCAATTCACTGCTCACGGCACTCACACACTGTACTCATACACTGCATTCTGCACGGATATACACTGCTCACAGTATTCTGATGCATTCCCTTCATGCTTTTTCAGCCTCCTTTCCAGATTCCTCCGGTGGGTGGCGCTCCAGCTGGACCTCCCATTTCTACCGGGATGGCAGAGTATATCCCCGCACCAGAGGGGGCGCACTCATGTCGGGAGCAGCTCGCGGGCTCCAGTTCCAGATAACGAGTCTGAGGCAGAGGAGAGACAGAGGCAGAGGAGACCGATGATGGCTCGGACTCGAGCTCAGACGGCGATGCCCCTGGTGATGCTCCTAGTGATGATGCTCCTGGACCTTCGTCCAGGAAGAGGACTAGGACAGATTGATAGCCCCGGGGCCATTTTTGACATTTGATACATATTTTTACTGTTTTTCTTCCTTTTTTGCATTTTCCTCTTTTGTTAGTGGTTAGGATACTTTGTACTGCCGCAGGTAGATTTTGTTTCCAAAACTTATGTACTTGAAAAGATTATGAAATGAAACAAACTTTTTGTCTGAAAAAGTGTTATATCTGCGCATTTCATACCTTGCACTGTATTGCATCATATTACACCTCAAATGTAAATGATATTGATCTGTTGTCTGAAAATTGAGCACTTGCACTATGATAATCAGATAACCAACCAACTAATAGCAAACAACTCGTACAAACCACTACTCAAACTAAATATACAGCCCCTACTCTACTGGGGATTGATCTGCACACAGCCCATAATACAGTACTCGGTTCATTCTGCACACAGCGAACCCTGAACAAGCAGCCCTAATCTGACAAGACGGACCACAAAAGCTGACACGGTTGCAGTTGAAACACACTTGGATGTCCCAAATTTTCCCTTTCCTTCTCTTGCTTCGCATGAATGTAGAGAATGGCACAGCATTCTGAGCACAAACGATTTGTTTGAAATAAAGAAGGGTTTCCAACCGGGGTATCGAGCCTACCACAGAACACAGCGAGACAGACTCAAACAAAGAAACAAAAGGCACACGACCTAACATAACGAGACATGCTCGGGAAAGACTCAAAGCTAAAATCGAAACAGACAAATCAAAAGACACGACACACGGACGTGTTTACACAAGGAGAGACCTCAAATCTCGGGGAGCCAGTTCCTCCGGGTACTTCCCACCCTTTCTGATTTGTGATTCTCACATCGCTCGGCCCTCAGGCTCGGTCTTTCTCTCAAAACCCTCTTGCTCACTTCTCTCTCTGCTTACACCTCTCTATTCTTTATTCTCTCATTTTTCATCCCTCCCCAGAGTGATTGATGGATGAATAGGAAGTCACAGGTTCACGCCCAACACTGTTAGCTCTCGGCTATTCCTTCCGGTGGATAGAGTGCCCTTCTGGGAAGTATGTTGATGGCGAGGAAAAGACAAAAGACCTGACTCAATTGTGCCCCTAGTTCATCACTTTGACCATTTTTTTTTGTTTTGTAAAACAGTTTTGATAAAAAATGAGAGTTGGATTAACATACTTGTTCGATTTTTGATTCAAAATCATGCAAATCAGGCTGTGAGCACTGAAAATTATCCTTTTCGGGTCCAAGGAGATGGTCCAGTTTTGGAAAATGAAATAGTTTTCTGGAGAAAATAAGTCAACCTCAGTAAAAATTTTCAAAAACTATTTTTGCAAACAGTCAATGCCTAACGAGCACGGAACTTACCCTCGAGACGCGCAACCTCGATCGGAGGCAATGGGAAATTGCCCCTTGCTTAAAGGGGGTATATGGCAACAGAAAGTTGCCCCTGGTTTGGATAGTAACTTAGGGCAACTTATGGCACTGTATGGCAATGGAAAGTTGCCCCTTGTTTGGATGATGCCGCGGCATGCTGTGAGCCAGTCCTCGTTGATGACGATCGGACCCACGGACGCGGAGGAGACGAAGACGGTTTGAATCAATATATGGACACAGTCACCTGGAAGGTGTTGGTGGTTGGATTTCAAGAGGAAGTTAATCACGTAGTTCCAGGTTGCTGTAATCGAGACATCAGATTCGGAGGAGGCACAAGTGATCAAAACCATGACATGGACTGAGACGCTATGGAAGCGTTGGGGGCTGGACTTCAGGATGAAGTTGCCTACGTATCCCAAACATGGGAATCAAGCCTTACGTAGTTCCGGTTAAGGTACACTCGGGTATTTTAACCTTCACTGTTTAGGCTCTAACTTTTGCCAAGGTGCCCAACGCGGGTTTTCGACCTTGCAAGCTATGTTTTTCTTTTTCTTTTCTTTTGCATTTTCATTTTTTTTTCTTTCTTTTCTTTTGCTATTCTTTGTTCTTTTCTTTTCTTTTTTGCTTCTTTTTGTATTTTTCTTTTTCTTTTTTTTCTTTGCTCTAACTTTTGCCTGGATCGCCCTTTCGGGTTTTCGGCCCAACGAGCCTCTCAAAGGGTAAAAAGTGTAGCAAGCCCATGCCAAATGGTTTTGAGATTGAAGCCTTTCTGTATCCAGGAGAGTGACTGTTGTGTTGATTAGCAGAAAAGTTCATCACGGCTGCTTCATGAGCCTTGCCTGGTGGAATCTGATCTCCTTGATTTGACTTTGATGCCTCTTGCTCGAGGGCTGCCCCAAAATGGGCCACACAGGCGTTTCATGGCAGTTGGCTGTTGAATGTTATGAACGGATTCCAAGTTCGAAACATATAGGTTGAATCTTGAGGCTGAAGCGATCCTAGGCTGCACAATCTCAAGAGCGATTCCACACAGGTCTTCGCAAGATCGCGCAAAACATTTTGTTTTTGAAAGTTTTTAAGAAAGCGATAAATCGCTCGCGCAGAAGATAGTGTGGAACCAGTCTGGATCGAACCAGGATCCTTCTCAGTACTCACGCCGATGATTTCATTCATTAAAAACTTAGCATGCCTCTCTTTCTCTCAAAATGATCAAAATTTTGCAAAACCTGAGGAATTCCTTCCTCTTCGTTTTTATCACCATAGTGTTCGAAAAGGGTTTTTATGAAAAGCTTAGGTCATTACAACGATGTTTAAGGCACAAGAGAGTAGGTGGTATGTACTGTCGTTCCATTCACATCCTCTGGCACGGTTGACTCAAATAGCAACAAGTACGGAACGTGATAGTCACAGCTGTTTCATTCAGATTCTCTGATTGCGACTGGCTCCTCAATCGAGACAGATTCAAAAGGGAAAACAAAAGGATAATTACAAAACGGTGTTCGAGGCAACAACCTCGGAATCACCTGACATTCTATACAAATGGGACTGACTCGCTACAACAAGACAGACCCGTAAGCAAAAGGACTGACTCAAGACAATGAGACAGACTCAAAACAAAACAAAACAAAAGACTGACTCGACACCCAAGCCAGAATTTACAAAATTAGCATTGATAGATGCTCAAAAATGCGTGCCAAATGCTACGTCCAAAATGCGCCAGGCACTGCCCGCAGGCGGTTCACCTTCTGATTACATACTCGCAGTATCTGTGTCCTCAAAATCCAACAACTGGGTGGTGACGGACTTTG
This sequence comes from Camellia japonica, assembly GCA_030407325.1. Lineage (NCBI taxonomy): Eukaryota > Viridiplantae > Streptophyta > Magnoliopsida > Ericales > Theaceae > Camellia > Camellia japonica. Next base: position 16,760,987 of record JAPPVO010000036.1, on the reverse strand, counting down.
CTGAGGTGGGGGGGAGGATAACCTCGTTGTCAATCAAATCCTGTACCTCATGACGGAGGCGGAAGCAATTATTGGTAGGGTGGCCTGTCTGTTGGTGGTACGCACAGTACTGAGCAGGATCATGTGTAGCAGGGAGATTCTTCAGGAGGGGCCGGGGCTCCAGGGGCTTGAGATGCCCTCTCTCGGCGAGGATTTGAAGTGCCTTGGACAATGGCATATGAAGAGCATGGAAGACCCTGCGCCCTCGGGGCAGGTACTTTGGAGCCTGCGCACTCTTGCTAGATGCACTAGCGAACGGATCGGCGGGTGCGGCCTTGGATTTCTAATCCTTTCCGGATGCAAGGTTAGGAGGGGGAAGAACTGTTTTGGCATGACGGGGCCTATCCCGATTCTCTGATTGGCTGGAACTGCCCTCAGGCGGAGTGGGGAAAGCATCCTCCACAGTTTTTGATATAACTGCGGATATCTGTTGCTTGTTCATTCCCCCGGCTTTCAAAGCCTCTACTGCCCACAGCAGTTGTTCGATAGGGCCGGCATCTGCCTTCATCTTACCTTTGTCTCTGGCCTCAGCCTGATCTAGGATTTGGTTTGATGCGTCGTTGCCATAGCTGGAGGTCATCTCCGGTTGGCTGAGTTCAATTGCTATCCGTCCCAATAGAGGGGGCTCTTGGGGTATAAAGCCTCCGGCATATGGTGCGGCTGGTGGCGAAGCAGACATCCCATAGGCGAGATCCGCCACGGATCTTTGAAGATCACCTATCATTCCCATTAGTTCAAATGTAGTAGGCTCGCGAGCCTGATATAGTTGAGGGGTCCAAATTGGGTGTGCGGCAGGCGACCTGGGTGGATGCGGCAGATCAATATCAGCCTCACCTTGCGGGGTGATTCCTTGACTCAACGCGGCCGTCATGACCACGATCTCTTCTGAATTCTGCGTCATGCTCAGTCCTGCCTCAGCAAGGAGAAGACACTAGCTGTTCTGGATCAACTCTCTGAATCTCTGAACTGAAACGGAAAACAAGCAGCATTTCAGCCCCAAACAGATCAAACACGGGTGTAGCCGAACAACTGCACTCTACTACTGATCACTGTTCCTCAGAATCACTGTTCAAAACTGAACTGATACCCGCAGACATAACTGATTCTCAACAACACTGATACTAGTGCCCTCGGGCCTGATGCTCAAACTTTGCAAACTGATATATGCGTTCCCTGCAGAGATACATTCTAAAAGCACATAGCAGGTAAAAGAGAGCCAAAACACCCCTATGTTGGGGTAGGGTTTCCCTGTCCTATTTTGTCAGGAGCTAGGGTTTCACTACGCACATAGTGGTTTCAAACAACCCATATCGGGTAAGCAACCTGTCCTAGTTTGGAATGGTCACTATGGATTCCGATATGCACTAGGTCGAATGGTCAAAAGGGTGCCCCGGTAAACCGGGGTTTGTGTTCCCATACTGGCAGAGCCCGCAACCGGTCAGCCTTATGGTCATGCCTTGACAAGACAAGCCTCCAGCAAACCGCTCAGGATAGCAGATGGCCAACACGGTGTCCTAGGCGCACCAATGCACATGCAATGCAAAGAGACACATAAATGAAATCAAAACAGGATATCACGAGTTCGAGTCAAGCTCTCTAAACTCCCCAACAGAGTCGCCAGAAACTGTAACAGCGCCCCGGGGGACCTCGGATGCTACAGTTTGGACTCCCCTTTTTTGTTTTACGGTTCTTAATCTGAACCAAAGAGTCCAACTCTGGCAAATCGTTTTGAAGAAAAACAGATTTTGAAAAGAAGTGCCAAACATGGACTGCTTTGCCAGATACAGAGTCGCCACCTAAATATTTTTTTTTAAAATGGGAAATTTAGGAAACCCTGACTCGGTGCCGAAGGCCATGTGTCCGTCATCACCAAAGTTGTCTTGGCTCGGGAGCTTGGGTACGATCGGGGAAGGTCAGCTATGAGCACCCGCTTTCGCCCGGTCCGAAGACCGGCCTTTACTAACCATGATATCCGATTTTGAAAACGTTTATGTGTTCTTATCCCGGTTATTAGCCTAGAATTACTATGTTATGCGCACAGCAAACAAGTATAGACTAGATTGCCTAATTTGGAAACAAGCATTGCATATCCGTTCGTTTTGAAAGCGCTTCGGAATTTGCTACTCGCAAGTAGGCTAAAACACGGATTTCAATAAGTTTTTCCAACTCAAGCAATCCAACCTCCACCCACAGGCATTCAAACAGTTTATCTCATATAAGCATTTAGCCTCATGGTAATCATGTTGTCATGTTAACATTCACACGCATGCGATATGCTAAAGCATAAATACTTACATACACTCGTACTCCGTGCCAAAACAAAAAAAACTAGTTAGCAAACATGCATGCCCTAGTTCATGTTAAGTGTCTAATGCAACACAAGCAATGGGGTAATCTAGACAGGCTCGGCTATCCTAAGCATGGCATGTGAAATGCTACAAGTAACAAGTATTCAATTTGGAAATTGAAATACAATGCAGTTAGCGTGATGTACCGAGCCCGGTGCATGTAAGACAAATGTATGGATGCACGCATGCATTGCATAAGGTATGCTAAAATAAACGTACCCTAATCTACCATCATAAGCAGGTAAATAAAAGGGAAGAAAGAAGTGGGGGTTGGGAGACATACACACCACTCACACACGCTTATTACAGAATTGCCCTCGCTCGGAGGGACCAAAAGAATATACAAATTAATTAACTATGCAAGCTAATTAAATATTACAGATCAACGAAATTAACAAATTAATTAATCTAATTAAAACAGTAAAGCCCTCGGGAAGCGGGTCAGATGTAGCGCATGCTCGGGATTTGCTCGGAATCGCACTGCCATGCATAGTCTGCCTCTGTTTTCCCTGCTTTGCTCCTCTGAAAACTGCCAAAGTCTCAGGAATGCCTCTCAGGACACTGGGGGATCCCACCGGCCAAGTAGAATGACCACCGGCAGTGAATTTGTAGTCATCGACACAAAATGAGCCCACCGGCCATCGATTGACTGCCGGTCGACACTAAATACTGCCGGCCGGCAATAAGTTCCTGCAGAACCTGCAACTCATAGCAGCAGAGGGCAAAATCTTGCATGGCAATACAATTCAAGCTATGTATGCACCAATCACACTCCCTATCATGTTAATGACTCAAGGGAGGATGTGCCTCGATTCTCGGGCCACCAATCACGCATTTCCATGCATGATGGCCTAAAGAATCGAGTGTACACTTCAATTTCAAATGCATGCAAACCATATAATCACACAAGGAAGCCTAACCTCTATCACACTCACTTCAAGAGGCCGAGCATACACAATGCAATGCAATCCTAGACATGTTGGCTAGCATGCAATATGGACAATGCAAGGCACTTATACAAGCATACAAGCAAGCATGCAAGGCAAGCATGCAACCAATGAAAATGTGGACTTAAACATGATCTAGGCAACTCTAATTAGGCCTAAAATCAGTGGCCAAAACCAAGGAAGTGAAGGCCAAAATGCACACACACATGCAGGCACTCATGGTCCAATACTTAAAGCATAATGGGGCAACTTTTAAAAACATTTAAAAGGCACAAATATGAACAATTAGCATGCAAGTTAAGCTCTGAAATCATGTTAGAAGAGGTGCCAAATCGACTCAAACAAGATAAACAAAAGCATGCAAATGGCCCAAGTATTCAAGGCTCACCAAAGAGGCAACGAACTACACTTAGTACAACCACACATGGCAAGACTTAGGCGACCAAAAACAGAGTTTTAACACATAAAACTAAGCCCAAAAGACCACCTAGATGGCATCTAAATGATTCAAATTCAAAGGCATGCACAATGGTCAAAACATAGGGCATACAACACATGCTCTCAAAGCAACAAAGAGGCAACTAGGCAAGCAAGCATATGAGCATGCCAAAGGGACTGAAATTACATGTTGGATGGTTCCAAACCACCAAAATGATGCAATCAACACATGCTACACATTCACATACTTGAGGCATACAAGCCCGACAAGCCACAAATGCAAAGGAGCTATACTAAGCATGCCAAAATCGACCCAAACAACTATGGACAGACCTAAAGCATGGCAAAATAAGCACAAAACATTCACAAGGCTAAGCCTAAAACATGCTCGAACAAAGGCTAACAACCTAAGGCATATTAAGGCAATTACAAGGCATTACATGGTAGGTATGCTAAGCATGCATGGTGTACCAAAACCAACACGCAACATGATTATATTATGGCATAATAAGCATGAAATGCAGTCTAGACATGATCAACACACACTCTAACATAGGCTCCCTCAAGAGGCCAAAAATGGTCCCTTTCAAGGACAACAAGGAGAGGGGGTGGCCCTCCCCTCTTGGAGACTTCAAGGCACCCTCTCCACCACTGAAATCCCTCAAGATTTCAGTGGTGAAGAGGCCCAAACACCAAAGTCTCGAAACTTGCACAAAATGGCACAAAACAAGGGCCTTACAAGGCCTAAGAGGGGTCAAACTTCCCCAAAGCACAAAACACTCTTAATAAACTATCAAGAGGGCCTAAAAAAAGAACTTTTTTATGTTATACACTAAACACAAAAACAGTTCTAAGATAGGTAGAAATAGGATGCAAAACTGGGGAATAAAAGGGAAGTTTCTTACCCTTGAAGACCACCTTCACAAATGATGCTCCAACAGCCCTTCTTGGCTTGAATCCACCTCCAAAACACTCAAACAAGCCTCCAAGGGTCTCAAGTCCAAGAGATGGTGTGTTAGTGTGTGTATGTGAGCAAAAAATGGCACAAAACACACACTTATAGAGATAGGAAAATATTTCTAACCCTAACCCTAACCCTAGAACTCAAGCTTTACAAAGCTGTCTAAAATGTCTAACTAGTGTCCAACCTTATGCCAAGAGAAGACTCTCTCCTATATAGGCAATTCCCTCTTGTAAAGCTTACAAAACAAGCCATTCAAGAGGGAAATCCCTCCATACACGTGTATGGAGGGGAATGGAGTGGGTGCCAGCTATCATAGCTGGCACAAAATATCTACAAAAAGTAGATGAACAGTGGTCGGCCACTCAAAATTGTCATTTTGACAAAATTGAGTGCCGACCGGCAACAAAGAGTGCCGACCGGCAATATATATTGCCGGTGGCAACAAAAACCAGCCGGTGGCCTCTAGCCACTGCCGGTGGTGTGTGGGGATGCCTCACAAGGCATTCCCTGCCCCTCCAAGGCAAAACACAAGTGTTTGGTGCAAAACCAGACACAAAACGGTCGAGTTCGGAGATCCTGAGGCAAGGCGCGTAGCCGAGAACTCCGGGAACTCCAAACGAACACAAACATGGATAATCACCGAGTGTTCAAACGGTGACGTCCAAGTCTTGAGGACGGTCAAAAATGGGGTGTCTACACATCCGCTGCCCGGGCCCTACTCGTCGAAAGAGTGCCTGCTGTCCGAGCCCTGCTCGACGAAGTAATATCAACCGTCCTCCCTGTTGGAGCACAAACACCTGCCAATAGAGGCATGAGGTACGCTTGGATATAGGTCCTATAGTTCCCCTCCCTGATGAATCGATCTGCATCTGCGCCTTGCATAACATGAGTGAGCTCCTGAAGGGAGAAACTCTATGTGTCCCGCATAGATGGTGGAGGTGGCAAAGGAATCGACTATAATGGTAAGCCTAATGTCTGGCACATGAAACGCTCACCTAAGAACCAGGCTTGGTGCACGGGTCCCTCAAGCACAATTCGGTATCGGGAGGTGCCCCGAGCTCCAGCAAAGTGAAACCGGGCAAACTCTGGCATCACCTCCCAAGGCTGCTATGTAATCTGTAGACAACAAGTGCGTTAGTTGTCAGTAGATATGTAAAATGAAGTGAAGCCAAAAAAAGCAGGAAAAATTGTGAGCTTTGACTTACCTCTGTCGTCCTCATGGTGTCAAAGTACTGGCGCAAGTATGGGAGGGTCTCCCGCGCTCTTGGCTGGTACCGGCCATCATATCGATGTGAATAGGGTACCTCAGGCGGCGTCTCAACCTCTAGCTCGGGAGCAAGTGTCAGGAAATAGGCGTATACCCACATCTGTGCAAAGCAAGAAGGTGGCAGTGAGAATGCAGAAAATACAGATAATGCAGAAAGCAAAGTGTGGCACAGTATATAGAAAATACAAGTGCAGAGCAGAGTATGCGTGCAATGTCTAGAAAATGCAGAATGCAAAAAGTACAGATACAAGGCAGAAAGTAGATGTAGCACGTCCGCGGGGGACCCCGGCTACAGCTCGGACTCGATTTGTGTCGCGGTTCTAAATCTGAACCAAAGAGTCCAAATCCGGCAAATCGTTTTGAAGAAAAACAGATTTTTGAAAAAGTAGTGCCAAACATGGACTGCTTTGCCAGATTACAGAGTCGCCACCTAAATATTTTTTAATGGGGGAATTTAGGAAACCCTGACTCGGTGCCGAAGGCCACGTGTCCGTCATCACCAAAGTGACTTGGCTCGGGAGCTTGGGTACGATCGGGGAAGGTCAGCTATGAGCACCCCCTTTCGCCCGGTCCGAAGACCGGCCTCTACTAACCGTGATATCCGATTTTGAAAACATTATGCGTTCTTATTCCGGTTATTAGCCTAGAATCACTATGTGATGCGCACAACACAAAAGTATAGACTAGATTGCCTAACTTGGAAATAAACATTGCATATCCGTTTTGTCTCGAAAAACGTGTCAGATTTTGCTACCCGCAAGTAGGCTAAAATGCGGATTTCAATGAGTTGTTCCAACTTACGCAATCCAACCTCCACCCACAGGCATTCAAACAGTTTTATCTCATGTAAGCATTTAGCTGCATGGCAATCCTATTGTCATGGCAAACATTCACACGCATGTGATTATGCTAAAGCAAAAATACTTACATCGTACTCCGTGCCAAAACAAGAAACCGGGTTAGCAAACATGCATGACCTAGTTCATGTTAAGTGGCTAGTGCATCACATGCGGAATGTAATCTAGACAGGCTCGGCTAACCCTAAACATGGCACGTGAAATGTTCGAATAGCACGTATTCAATTTGGAAATTGAAAGTTACAATGCAGTTTGTATGATGTACCGAGCCCGGTGCATGTAAACAAATGCATGAATGCACGCATGCATTGCATAAGGTATGCTAAAATAAATGTGCCCTAATCTACCATCGTAAGCGGGTAAATAAAAGGGATAGAAAGAAATGGGGATTTGGAAGACATACACCCACTCACACACACTTATTACAATTTTGCCCTCGCTCGGAAGGACCAAATAATAATACAAATAATTAACTACGCAAGCTAATTAATTATTACAAATTCACTAAATTAATTAGACAAATGATTAATCTAATTAAAACAGTAAATACCTCGGGAGGAGGGCCCAAATGCGTCGCGCGCCCGGGATTCGTTCAGAATCGCACTGTCATGCAAGTGTGCCTCTGTTTTCCCTGCTATCCTCCTCTGAAAATTACCAAAATCTCAGGAGTGCCTCCCAGGGCACTGGGGAGTACCACCGGCTGGGGTAGAACACCACCGGCTAAAGGATGTGACCACCGGCACTGATTGAAGCTATCGGCTGCCAATTCACTGCCGGTCGGCACTAAAATGTGCCGGTCGGCACTTAACACCTGCAGAACCTGCAACTCACAGCAGCAGAGGGAAAACTTGCATGGCAATGCAATTCAAGGCATGTATGCACCAAACACACTCCCTATCATGTTATTGACTCGAAGGGGCATGTGCCTCGATTCTCGGACCACCAATCGCGCATTTCCATGCATGATGGCCCTAAGAACCAAGAATGCAACTTTGATTTCAAATGCATGCAATGCAAACAAGCAAACAAGGGGTGCTCAAACCTCTATCATACTTCATTTCAAGAGGCTTAACATGCATGCAAACGTGATGCAACCCTAAGCATGTTATCTATCATGCAAATGAACAATGTGATGCACTTATGCAAGGCACACAAGCAAGCATGCAAACCAATGGGGGATGGACTTACACATGAATTAGGCAACTCTAACAAAGGCCCAAAATCAGTAGCCACAATGCTAAATTATGAGGGCCAAACACACATGCACACATACACATGTTAAGGTTCCAACACTTAAGCATAACAACAACATTCAAGCACACTTGAAGAGGCCAAACATGGGCTAAAAGCATGCATGGAAAACTCTGAAATTCATGCAAAACATGAGGCCAAATCATGCAATAAAGCAAGCCAAATATGCAACAAATGGCCCAAGTCTTGAAACAAGCCATGAAGGCTTGAAACAAGGCCAAGTCTACCAAGCTTCACGAAGCTAAAGGGACTCAAAACAGGTCACAAGTAGACCTAGACAAAGCCTAAGGAGCACCTAGATGACATCTAAGAGGCTCAAGCACAAAGGCATGCAACATGACCAAAACATGGAGTATTCAACACATGCTTTTAAAGCATTAAAGAGGCAACTAAAGCATGCATACAAGCACACCAAAAAGTCTGAAATAACATGCTAGATGGTTTCAAACTACCAAAAATGAAGCAAGCATGGCATGCTACACACTCATACTCTCAAGGCCAACAAGCCAAATGCAAAGGAGCTATATAATGCATGATAGGATCGACCCAAATGGCTATGGACAGAGTTAAATCATGGCAAAATAAGCACACAAGCTTCATGGATCTAGGCCTAAAACATGTTCAAAACAAAGGCATGCAACCTAGACATGTTAAGGCATCAAAGAGACATTACAAGGCAACTATGCTACGCATGCATAAGGGACCTAAACTAACTTGAAATCATGTTATAACATGGCAATATAAGCATGGAAAACAAGTCAAACATGCTTAACACACACTCAAGCATGAAGCTCCTTTGGAAGCCAAATTTGCCCTTTTCAAGGACATCAAGGAGAGGGGGTGGCCCTCTCCTTCTTGAGACTCTAAGGCATGCTCCTCACCACTGAAATCCCTCAAGATTTCAGTGGTGAAGAGATCCTAACACCAAAGTCTCGGATCTCTCACAAAATAGCACAAAAAGTGACCTTTCAAGGCCTAAAGGTGGTCAAACCTACTCAAACCACAAAACACTCTTAATATACAATGAAGAGGGTCAAAAAACAGAACTTTTATGTGCCAAACACTAAGCTCAAAAACTGTTTTAGAGCAAGCAAAAATGGAGTACAAAAATGGGGTAAATAAAGTAAGTTTCTTACCCTTGAAGCTTTTCTTCACAAAGGTTGGAGTGGATGGGTCCTTGAGCTCAAAACCAGTCAAGAACACTAAGAACAAACCTCTGGAACCTCAGAACCAAGAGGAAGGTGGAACACTAGGTGCTTGTGTGCAATAGTAAGGCACAAAACACCTAGTTTTCAAAGAGAAAAAGAGAGATAGAGTGTATATCTATTCTAACCCTAAAAGAACCAGAGCTCTAACTCTCTAACAATGTCTAAAGCTCTCAGATTTTGTAACCCTTGAGCAAAGGGAAGAACCTTCCCTCTTATAGGCAAAAAGCTTACAAGCTTAGTCCCTAAGCAAGCTCATCCCTCCATACACGTGTATGGAGGGGAAACCAATTGCACACAGCTGTCTGAAAATATCTCAGAAAGCAAGTGCACAGTGCCCGGCCGGCAAAAAATGTCATTTTGCCAAAAAGAGTGCCGACCGGCACAAAATAATGCCGACCGGCACAATATAGTGCCGGTGGCCACACCAGCCAGCCGGTGGCCTCTAGCCACAGCCGGTGGTATATGGGGATGCCTCACAAAGCATTCCCTGCCTTCCCAAGGCAAAACACAAGTGTTTGGTGCAAAACCAAACACAAACGGTCGAGTCCGGAGGTCCTGAGGCACGGCGCGCGTAGCCGAGAACTCCGGGAATCTCCAAACGAACACAAACATGGATAATCACCGAGTGTTCCAACGATGACGTCCAAGTCTTGAGGACGGTCAAAAATGGGGTGTCTACAGTAGATTGCGTGTGTAGTGTGCGATGCGTACAGTGTACAAAAAGTGCAAAGTAGAAAGCACAGTAGAAATATAAAGCTGAAAAGTAAAGCATACCTCCCAGGCTCTCCAATAGCCACCCAGTATGTTCCTGCTCCTGCGGGAGGTCGAGCTCATATAGCAGTAAAGGGTAGCAAGGCCGGTGCCCCCCCAATCATAGTGTCGTACCTGGGACAGGTCCACTAAGGCACTCAGCAGATATAGTCCAACAGTGTTCCCCCTGTCGGCAAACAAAGTAATGCCAAAAAGGAACATGAGGAAACCTCGAGCGTACTGCTCTGTAGCCTTGATTGTCGCAAGCTCTCCCCCTCTGAAGTGGTCGGCGAACCAAGTATACTGGACGAAGCTTGATGAGCGGTAAATAGGCGAATGTGCTCCCAACAGGTAGGTCCAAGCTGCCTCCCACTCACCCATATCGGAATCATATGGGATCGGCTAGCCACCCACCTCAAGGCTTGTCAACATGGCAAAGTCGTACAGGGTCATGGTCATGTCCCCGGTGGCAGAGAAATAGGAGTTAGTGGTGTCCCATCATCTCTCTACTAGTGCTCCGAATAAGGTTCTACTCGCCATAAGACGCGAGTGCCCCGTACAGAATAGGCCGAATCCTGCTTTGTCAACAATCTGGCGTACGCCATCAGGGAGCTCCATGTACCACTCCCTCGCCGTGATGGACCCGTACCCGCTGGTAAAATGGGAGTCAACCTATGTGAATGAGCAGAAATACAATGTGTATAAGTGTTCAAAATGGGCAGAAATACAGTGTGTATGTGCGTTCAGAATGGGCAGAGATATAATGTGTATAAGTGTTCAGAATAGGCAGAAATACAGTGTGTATATGCGTTCAGAATGGGAGAAGATACAGTGTGTATGTGTGTTCAGAATGGGCAGAAATACAGTGTGTATGTGTGTTCAAAATGAGCAGAAGTACAATGTGTCAAAATGTTCAAAACGAGCAGATGAGATACAGTGCAAAAAGTGCGAGCTATGCAAGAAATGTAAAGTACATCGCAGAAAATGTAAAAGTGCAGTGCGTACCTCAGAAGCGTCATGGGATAAATGGAATTCGGGCTCCCGTAGCAAAAGATCTGTGGGCGCGCGCGGCACAAATCTAGTGAAATGGGGCACCGTACGAGGTGGTAGCATATGTACCTCAGGATGGTACGTCGCTGGGTCGAATGGTCGAACCTCGGCGGCAACGGGATGTGCTCCGGCTCCCCCTCCATCCTCGAAGAACCTCCGCCGTGTGGCGCGTCGTCTGCCATCTGAAAAGAAGGTGAAAAATGAGAAAAATGGGGCAAAAATGCAAAAAGTCAACAAAAAGTCAACTCTTGGGAAGAGAAAAAATCAAAAAAGTCAAAGCCTGGGAAATAGGCGCCAAACTCAAGACAAATTTGGGGGAAACATACCTCAAATGGTGAATGTGGAGGAAGAAGCTCCGAAAACAAGTTTTGTTCGGTTTAAAGTGAAGAGAATCGAAAGGTTTTAGCGAATCAACTTCACGAGGGGCGTTGGAAACGCGTGTGGGGCACGAATCTGAGGAAAAGTGTCTAGGAGCAAGAAGGAAGGGATTTTGGCAGTGGGTGTGTGAGAAAAAGTGTTTGGGGTTTGTGTTTTTAAAGTTACCCATGTAAAAAACCAAAATTGCCCCAAATCTGTTGCAACTAGCCGACCGGCCACTTAAGTGGCCAACAGATGTTGTAAGTGGCCGGCAGGTGTAGAAAGTGGCCGGCATGCTTCCAGGGTGGTCGGCAAGTCCCCAATGTCTTCCCTATGTGTTTTCAGGATGTTTTGAGTCCTTGGTTTTTGAGGAAGTGCAAGAAAAGTTCAAGTTTCAACTCAAAATGTCTCCACGGGAGTTTCAATTCATGATTTCGATGCGAGACTTATCGCCTGTCGACACATGCAAGGTGTATCCTTTTAATATATTGTAACTCTCTGGGAGGTAAGTCGGAAGTTACCTTCGAGTTGTCCCTATCGTATGTGCCCTTGTCGCTGCATAGAATGTACTTTTCTTTGTTATCACGTTGAATGCGTGGGTTAAATCATTGCATTGAATCATGCACTGTTATCATTCTGCATAGAATGCGTATGCTGTGTCGCATTGTACTACACTAGTTCATGTTGCCGCATAAAATATACGTTGCATGGAGCATGCATTTGGAATGGTTGCATAGAATGTGCATTACCATGTTTGCATAAGGCATACATTTTGCATTGAAAATGCCTCGTTGATTATCTTGCATAGAATATGCTTCGGTCTCGTTTCTTGCATGTTTTTGCATTGAGCATGCCTCAACATCATGTTATGATCATTCGTCTCGCGTGAGACATGCATTGTATTGCATTGTACCTATCAGGTTTCTTTCTCATACATGCACGATATTGTATGTACGGCTCATTCAGAGGAATTTCGGGTAACACCATTCCTCTCCCTTATCTCGTTGGTTAGAGACATTCGGGTACGCCCAATGTCTACACTGACTTCTCGTTGGTTAGAAACACCTGGGTACGCCCGGTGTTTACGCTGGCACCTTGTTAGAAGCATTGGGACGTACTCCTATGTTTATACCACCCTTCGGTGCTTGCACCGTTTTCCCTTCCCTCTCTTGCGTGTGATACGCTGAGAGGTGTTTACCTTCCCACTATCACGTGTGATACGTTGAGAGGTCTTTACCTTCCCTCTCTCATGTGTGATACACTAAGAGGTGTTTCCCTTCCCTCTCTCGCGTGTGATACGCTGAAAGGTGTTTCCTTTCCCTCTCTCGTGTGTGATACGCTGAGAGGTGTTTACCTTCCCTCTCTCGCGTGTGATACGCTGAGAGGTGTTTCCTTTCCCTCTCTCCCGTGTGATATGCTAAGAGTTGTTTCCCTTCTCTCTCTCACGTGTGATACGCTAAGAGCTGTTTCATTTGAGACTTTGGGTTTTCCCAACAGTCACTTTTGGCCCTTCCTGCATGAGACGTAGTGAAGATTACATGATTTTCTTACATCCTTTCTACTGAAATGTGTGAGACTGTTGTATCTTATTCACTTTCTTAAAATGTTGCATTTACCTTGCATAGTACTTGCATTCAAATGCTTCATTATAGCCCTCTTTGCATAGTCATAAGTTATGCTCTTGCATCATGCAAGTCATTTGCATTTTGCCTCCGCCTGCGGGCGTATCTATTTTGTTATTTTGCCTGTTTGTCTAAGTCTTCGGCCTTGTCAAAAATGGGTTGTCTCTAGGCTTTGACATTCACTCCCTTCATTTCATGACTTCCGAGTTCTGTCAAAGAGGGGCAACTGTAGACACCCCATTTTTGACCAACCTTAAGACTCAGACGTCATCGCTTGTGCGCGCAATGATTGTGCATGTTTGTGCTCGTTTTGAGTGCCCAAAGGTCTCGGCTGAGCGCCTTGTCTTTGAACCTCTTTACACTCTATGTTTTGGCCTTGTCTTTGGGCTAAACCTTGATGCCTTTTGCCTGAAGGGGAAAAGGGCCTTGCCAGCCACTTTTGGCTATTGCCAGCTACTTTTCCTTCTTGCCAGCCACTTGAAGTGGCCGGTCGGCTAGGGGAGGTGGCCGGCGGCCAATTTTCTCCTTTTCATATATTTTCAAATCTTTTGAGCAAGTTGTTGCTCACTGACTTCATCCTCCATACACATGTATGGAGGGATAAAGCAAGCTTTTTGCTTGCTTTCTTTATTTAAGGGGAGGTCCCTCCCCTTTAGAGAGGTTCAGAAAATATAGGAGCTAAATTTTACTCTCTCTCTAGAGTTCTCTATCTCTCTCTATATTGTGCTATATTGTGCTTAAAAGTGAGTTTTCTTCACGTATTTGAACTAAAACACCTAGTCCAACACCTTCACTTTGGAGTTGAGGTCCATTAAAGCTTGGTTTGAGGTCTTAGGATTGGTTTTAGCTCAGAGTTGTTGCTGAATTGTTGTTGTGCTTCAAGGGTAAGAACTTGTCCCTTTTAAGCTTTGTTTTGATTAAGTGCTTGACCACCTTTGCATGCTATTTTAAGGCTGGTTTCAACCTCTTAAAAACTCTGATTTTAAGTCTTTAAAATGTTGGTTTGAGTCCTTTTTGGAGTTAGGGGTGGTCCACCCTCTTTTATTGCTTATTTGCTAAGCTTTGTGCCATCCTTTAAAGCCTTTAAAACAATCTTTTTTTGGCCTTTAAACCACTGAATTCCAGAGGAATTTCAGTGGTGGAAACTTGGTTTTGAGGTCCCAAATAGGAGGGGGTGGTCTCCTCTCCTCTTGTCTTGTTTGCATATGTTGATGGCCTACCAAATGAGCATGTATTTCTCCCTTTTTGAAGCTTAGTCCAAGCATGTTTTTGTGACCTTTTGGACCTGCTATAACTTTCTTTTAGGCTAGTTTAGTCATTTCTTACTTGTATCTTACACTTGTAATGTAATCATGCTTAATATCCTTGAATGCCTAATGAGTTAGTCCATCATTCTAGCATGTATTAGCTCTGTCTCAGTATGTTTTTACTAATTTTTAGCATGCTTTAACTCTGTTTTGAGTGGCCTTGGTCCTTTGAGGCTTGCTTTGTATGGTTGTAGTGTAAAGGGCCTTGACTAGCTTTGAGTTTTGAGGCCTTTAACATGTTGTGTATGTGATGATTGCATGTTTTGGCATCATTTAGCATGTAATTTCAGCGTATATAGTGTAGTCACATTCTCGCATACTTCACTTCTTCATTGCTCTTGAGGGTTGTGTATTGTGCCTCGCTTATGAGCTAACATGTATGTATATTTGTTTAGTCTTTTGAGCTTCATTTCCAACACGTTTAGGCCACTATTTTGGCACGTTTGAGCTCTATTCATGGTTGGTTTGGCCATTTGAGATTTATAGTGCATGCCTCATGTGTAACGCTCTTCACTAGCTTTAGTGCTCTTTGCCCTTAACATGTCTTGCATGCATTGCTTATATGATAGAGTCTTGTGCATGCTACTTTAGCATTGAAATGTCTGCCACCTCCCTCATTTCTTCACTTTTCCTTTTGCTTTGAGGGTGTGTTGGTCTTAAGGTTTTGTTTAAATGTGAGTTAGAGTTCATGCTCAAATGGCTCTAACCTTCCTTCGGGGGTTCCTCCTAGTTAAGGGCATGATCTCTCTCTCATGTTTTAAACCCTACTTTGGTTGACTCCTCTCCTTAGAGGACTTGTACATTGGACTTAACCAATTAAGGAATGGATTGGTAATGTAAAATGTGTAAACAAGAATTGAGCAAAGTAAAACATGCCAAGATAACATATGTGTGTTGCATTGCATGTGTTTGGATCGGACGTTAATCCAAACACAAGAAATATGGGACGTTTCATACTTGGAGTGATGAAACGTGTCACATTTCTTGGTCGCCAACACCCTTGATCATGCATGATGATGTGGAGGCTCTTTGTGTATTGTTTGTGCATTCATAAATATTGTACAAGCTTGGTTCTTGGCCATCATGCATTGAAAATGCTTGGTTGATGGCTTGGAAGCCAAGCGCCACACTTCTTCGAGCTTGAGACATGATAAGGAGTGTGGTAGTACATATATTTCCCGCAAAATACATTGATGTGCCTTTGTTGTCCTCTGTTGCAGCAAAACCAGAAGTCTGGAACAATAGGTGGCCGACCGGCGAGTTCTAGTAGCCGACCGGCCAGTTAAGGTGGCCGGTAGCCACTTTTTGTGGCCGACCGGCCACCAGTCCAATTTTGTGCAGAGATGATCCTGTTTGGAGCAGAAATAGTGTGGAGTTTGGTTCAAGGTTCATAAGCTAAGGCAAGTGCAAACAGAGGCAATTGACGGCAAAGCGATGAATTTCCGAGATGACGCCAATCGAGCATGCATGTCTCCCTCGCCCACGAGGCCGCTTTATTGCTTTGTTAGCTAGTTGTAGCTAGTTCAATTAAAGTGTTGTAATATTCTAAATTAGCTTAGCATAGCTAGTTTTCAATTCGGTTTGTAATTAATTAGCTAAGTTAGTTAATTAGTTGATTTGTAATAATTAGCTTAGCTTAGTGTAACTTAGCTTATTTATTCGGAACCTCTGTCGAGAGGGCATAATGTTGTAATAAGGGTGCGTGCGTGTGTGCATGTCTTCCAACCCCACTTCTTTCTCCCTTTTACTTATCAGCTTTCGATGGTTAGTTTAGGGCACATTTTGATTAGCATATCTTATGCTTGCATGTTTGCATCCATTCATTTGTTTTCCATGCACCGGGCTCGGCGCATCATTCAAACTGCATTGTATTCCAATTCTTATTTTAATACATGTATCAAAGTTTTGCATTCATATGCCATCTTAGATAGCCGAGCCTACTAAAATTGCATTTTTGCATGTGTTGCATTAGGCATCCTAACATAGCTAGGATCATGCATGATTTCTAACTAGCTTTTGTTTTTGGCTCGGAGTGCACTGTAAGTGTTTACGCTTTAGCATCCTTGCATGAGTGTGAGTGTCGCCATGATTGCATGCTTGCTATGAGGCTATTTGCTTTAATGCTTAACTGCATGAATGCCTGTGGATGAAGGCTTTGTTGCTTGAATTGGGACAATCAAATGTGAGTTTTAAGCCCACTTTGCGAAGTGGCAAATCATGTTTCCAAGCCCACTTGAGAGTGACAAATCTGCGCTTTAGCCCACCGTGATGGTGGCACTTTCAAACCATTTTTGAAAAACAAACATGAATTGTTTTGTTCCAATTCTTGCGATTGAGTCTATACTTGTGTGTTGTGCGCATCACATAGTAAGTTAGCTAATAATCAGAATAAGAACACATGTGTTTTCAAAAACAACATATCATGTTTAGTAGAGGCCAATCTTTTGATCGAGCGAGCGGTGGTGCTCATTTCAGGACTTTCCCCTCTCGTACCCTAGTTCCCGAGCCGAGGCAACTTTAGTGATGACAGACACATGGCCTTTGGCATGAGTCAGGGTTTCCTAAATTTCCCAAAATAAAATATTTAGGTGGCGACTCTATAATCTGGCAAAGCAGTCCATGTTTGGCGCTTTTGATTAAAATCGATTTTCCAAAACGATTTGCTGGATTTGGACTCTTTGGTGATTTGTCAGTCTTACATTGCACTTTGTGAGATTAGATTCAGAACCGTGACAAGAGTCCGAACTATAGCAGCAGGACTCAATTCGCGCCCTCTCCGAAAGGGGGCACTCGAAGAGAGTTCGGGCGGTCAACAATACCACTTCGATCAATGCCCCAAAATAAAACAAGGAGGTTCCAAATACACTAAAAAAAAATTTCAAGGGCAATCTCAATTTCTAAGCTCGAGCGTCGCTTTCCACGCTCGAGCGCGTGGACCAACAAAGCTGTCCGCTCGAGCGACTACTCCCGCGCTCGGGCGGGAATTTACAACTCTCAAAATTTCAGACCGTCTGCAAAAATACTGAGAACCTCTCAAGTCCGCTCGAGTGTTAACTCCCCCGCTTGAGCGGAGGGAAAAATTGCTGATCGTTACAGATACTCAGGGCAAAAGGTTGAAAGAGAGAATACGAAAGGAATAGTTATTTAAACATTCATTTAAATGTAAATATTTGTACATAACAAAAGAGACAAAGATATGAATAAGTATAAAACTAACTTCTTCTAACTACATGTTGCATTAGATTGCTCAATTGTGTAGGATTATGCCTTATTCTAAAATGCTTTTCACGTTGAATTGTTATTATATGTTATTTAGGGTTTTCAAAATTCTATGTCTTTTAATTTTACTTTATGTTTTTTATTGGCATTATTTGGAAAGATTGAGAGAGAGGCAAATATATGAGATATGTTAATGATTTTCATATTAATAGGATATTTGAATTTTGATATTCAAATTTAATGGACAATTAGAGCTTTTTTTTAGTTGGGTTAACCAATAGAAAGATTATTAATTATTTGAAAAATATAAAAACTAACAAAATTAGTTTGAGAATTTAGAGTTTCCACAAGACTTGTTGTAAGAAACCGTATTTTCCTTAATATACATATAGATAGATGTTGTAAAAGCCATGAGCCTATTGTATTACAACCTCCAAAATGGATCCCAAGTTGTACAGAGAAGCCATGGGAGGCAAAGAGAAAATGGGAAGTGAAAAGAAACTCAAATTGGTCCCCCAGATTAGTTGGTCGAGCCGATTGTTTGCCTGGATTAATTGGTCCAGTGGGTCGAATACCAAGTTATCAAAACAAAAAATAGAAGGCAAAGGGAATGAAGACAACAATGAAGATGTCCGCCACCTCATGCCATACATTAATGACCAACAACAACTTGAACTGCAACTCACTTCAAATAAAAACACAGTCATCCATGCCGCAGCCCAATTCGGTAACAAAAAAATGTGAAAATAATCTTAGAAAAGAGTCTGTCGCCATCGTTGTTACACTGCTTGAATATCGATGGCGAGACTACTCTTTATATTGTAGTGAGGGAAGGACACTTGGACATAGTGAAAGAACTCAAAGAATGTGCAAAAAGACTAGACCATGAAGAAGTTGAAAGCGGGGGTGGAGCAACCATAGAGATGTTGAAGGCCACAAATAAGGACAATAACACTGCCTTGCACATGGCCGTGTGAAATCCTCGTAACGTAGGTGTGATGGAATGGTTAATTAAAGAAGATCCTGAGTTTACATATCCACCCAATAATGCCAAGGAAACTCCACCATACCTGGCCGCTGAGAGACAACACAATGACATGGTGGCTATGATTTTGAAAAATTGCACGTCGCCAACTTATGGTGCCCAAAGGGTCAAACAGCATTGCATGTGACAATAGCAAGTTCGCATGAAATAGCAGGTTTGTTGCTACTTCAATTTCTTCAACCAATTTAATTACATGTACAATTACAGAGAAAAAAGAGGGGCAGAGCATTAGATTAAAGAAATAAATATTCTGCTAGACATACATATATCCATACTCTGTTCATTTATTAGTTGTAGTAATCATTTACATTTCATCATAAATATATCATCAAAAACATCTATCAAAAAAATTGAAGTTACATGTATTGTAGACAAGAGATTACAATTAGAAAAGAGGATGTACTTTTAATCAAACCTGAAACAAAGATTCAAATTCAAGCATATGTCTAGCTTAGTAGGTTTGTTAGAGTGAGAGGACAAATGTGCAACTAAGGACTGATATATAGGGACTTGCAAAGGAAATTGTTACCAAAATTAATTCCGAAAATAGAAGAAAAAAAAAATGAAAGTTGAAGCATTTTTTATTGTTGAGATATGTATTCAATTGTACTTATTAATACTTTTTCTATAATTCTTCTATTTTAGAAAGCACACAACTTTTATTAGAATGGAAGCCAGATCTAATCAAGGAAACAAAAGAGTATGGGTGGACACCACTTCACTATGCTGCACGTTTTGGTAATCAATATGGAGTTAAATTAATGCTAGAAAAAGATAAATCAATGGTGTACATTACAACAGACGAGGAGGCTTATGAAAAGACAGCTCTTCATATAGCTGTTGCTCATGGAAATGTTAGAGTAATGGAAGAGCTTTTATCAGAGTGTCCAAATTGTTGGGAGATGGTCAACAATAAAGGACAAAATGTTCTTCACATTGCTGTGGATACAGAGCAGAAAAAGATGATATAATATATTTTTAAAAAGTCATAGATTATCCATCTTATAAATCAGAAATACATTGAAGGAAACACATCACTCCATCTGCTTGCTACTGTTTTCGGGGTCGACATGCAGGAGATTTGGCATAAGCTCTAGTTCCATTCTAGTGGAGATCGGATGGCTACAAACAACAAAAATGTGACCCCAGTAAACTTATTGTTGTCTCATACGAAGGTAAGGATACTAACTTTGACCATATATGACATGTTTTCTTATGGCATGCATCGTACATACCGCAATGTTGAGAAGCATAACTTTCATCTTGCCTTGGCTATGCCACGCTGTCCTTCGCGCACATCACACACCATAATGTATTACTAATTTTGCAAAAAAAAAAAAAAATTGTGCAAGTTGCAAGTCAAATTTGTGTGGAGTGCAAAGGTGTAAGTTCAATTTGTATGGGGTGCAAGTCTAGTCTATGTGAGGTGTAAGACAAATCTATGTGGGGTGCAAGTCTAGTCTGTTTGCAAGTCCATTATCTGTGGGGTACAAGTTGAATCTGTGTGGGAGTGCAAGTCCAGTCTGTGTGTTGTGCAAGTCAAATCTGTGTGGAGGTGTGAGTCTAGTCTGTGTAAGAGAATTTACAAAATGTCAACACACTAGATTTGCTCCCCACATAGATTGAATTTGCACCCCACGCGGATTGGACTTGCATCTCACACAAATATTTTTAAAATTGAAACATACTATGTGAATTCTTTTTTTTTTCTTTCTTTTTTGTGACTAATTTTTGCTTTATTTTTTATTTTTTATTTATAACTGTTTATAAAGTTGAAATATACTATACGATTAATTTTTTAAACAAATTTTTGTAACTATTTTTAAAATTGAAATATAAAATATTTGGTTGAATCTTTAAATTTTGTCTACCTTTTCTTTGTAAAAAAAATTAAAAATAGTTTGGTAAAAAAAATTATTTTTATTTTCATATGAATCTATCTTTTTTGAACAAAAACACATTTTGTTAATATTTGTATGTTTGAATATTTTTACTTTTATTTTTAATTGTACAATTTGAGGCTATATTTTTTCTATTACTTTCGTCGAACTAGTTTACATATACTTTTAAAATATGTATTTTAAAAACATAACAAAACAAAGTGATAAGATTTTTTATATATTAAATTTTAGATAATTTAAGAAATTACTTTCACAAATTTGTTTCCGAGAACTAGAAATTAGTTTGCTAAAAACAAACAAAAAAATGTTATTTTTAAATTAGAAAATTAATTTCAATAATTTAAGTTTAAAAATATATTTTAAAATATTTTAGAGAAAAATTAATTTTTTTAATTTATAAAATGTATTTTTTGTGTTTATTTTTATCAAACTTATTTGTATTTGAGAAAAAATTAAAATTAATAAAGAATAAAAAATAGAATTTTTATTCAAATAATTTAAAGAAAAAATTTAAACTAATATTGAACGCGTAACTAAATAGTGATTATTAATATTTACGTCTTAAAGGATAAAAAATAAAATTTTTATTCAAGTAATTTAAAATAGTTTATATTCATTTTTTTTTAAAAATTTTGTACACTTTTTAATTACACATCTCATTTTTATTTTTTAAATATTTTAAAACTATTATTAAATATATTTAATATTAATTTTATTTTAAAAATATTGTCAATAGCTTTTTAATAGAATTAATTTTGTAAAAATCAAGTTTACAGTTTAAAAGTTATACAAAATTTATCAAAATAAATAATGTCACACCCCCAAAATAATACAACTAATCCATCGTATGAGAATAGTGCATAATAGAATGGATATAGTTTCATTCATCCGAGTTTATATACAAAAGGTATTACATCCATTATACATTCATAAATGTTCATTCTGAATCTATAGCATGTAATATTAGTTAAATAACAACAGAATAAGTGTCCTACGGGCTTACATCTTTCCAAGACATTAACTTGGTTACAACAAAAGGGAGTCATAAGCTCCATACATATAAAGCCCAAGGCTTGAATAAACATTTAAACACAAAATGACAAAAATAGAGCCTCCAACCCTTAGGTCCACCCAAGCTACGTCCTTGGAGGAAGCATATCACCAGTACCTGAAAATGGTTTCCCAAGTAGGGTGAGCCAAAGCCTAGTTGTAACACCCCTCAAAATACTATATAAATCAATCATTCATTAGATCTATAAACATGATAGAAAAGTTATATTTTCATTCATCAGAGTTTGTATCACAAAAGATATTACATGCATTACGCTTTTCATAAATATTCATCTCGAAACTATAGCATGTAACTCTAACTACTAACAATAAAATATGTGCCCTACGGACTTATATCTTTCCAAGTTATCACTTGGTTATAACAAAAGAAGAGGCCTAACTCTATACATATAAAGCCCTCATCTTGAATTTATACTTAACACAAAGCAAAATAGCAAAATGGAGCCTTCAGCCCCTAAACCTCCCAAGCTATATCCTTGGAGGCGGCATGTCATCTGTACCTGAAAATGGTTTCCCAAGTAGGGTGAGCCAAAGCCCAGTAGAGATATGCTAAACAATATATGAGAATTAACTAAAATATGAGCATCAGATAAATGTGCAATGTTCTTAACCAACACGTATTCTTTTCAAGGTCATTCAATATAGATAGCCAATATCTCAATTCATTTCCATTCTTCCATTTCGGGTAAATCAATTAATCAAATTCATTATTATCAAAGCAACCAATATGAGAGTACAACTCAATGGTTCACAATTCAATACATTCATCAATCCAACACTTCTATTTCTTGCCATTTTACGGAACCACGTCCGAGGGAACCAGTACCCATAAATGTATAAGATTTCGGGACTTTCACCCTGGACACTCCAACCAACTTAATTATCAATGGAGTCCATCTCCTATCTCCTCTCAAACAATGGAGTACATCCCCTATCTCCTTCCAAACAATGATACATATACAATGTATTTAAACACTTTGTCATATACAATGACTAATCAAAACACATATTCAATGGTTTAACCAAACCGTCATATTCAATGACAATACTCGTATGACTAGTTTCAATTTACCTAGTCCTCATGTAATTTCTACAATAATCATAACTATCCTCCACCGATAGCCCAAAAAAAACATTTTTAAACAGATAAATAAATCCATCGACAAATAATTTTTCATATTTTTCATAGATGAGTGATTTAGCAAATCTAACTACACAACTCATTTGTGCATTCTTCCAATTTCATATTTCTCATAACAATTTCATTATTTATATCAATAATTTATTTAACTTATATTAGGGCAAATCTCCCCCTTTTTCAAATAGCAACCCCCAAAACTCAATTTCACCATTTATACACAACTAATCCCATTTTCAAGATCTCATATACACATATGGAGTCCAAAATAGGAAAACCCTCTTTCAAATATCAAAACCCTACCCAAATCTTTCTAAATCCCACCATTTATGCAAAATGACAAATATCTAGGTTAAAGCTCATATTAAAGAGTAGAATATCCCTACCTCAAGTGGAGAAGCTCAAAGAGGAAGAAGGAGAAACTTGAAGATGCCCAAAATTCAAACTTTTTCGGATCAAATGGAAGCCCACACAAAACTTTATCTTTTTAACAAAGGGGGTAGGGTAGAGAGACCCAAGATCATAGAGTATTTGTAAGGAGAGAGTGTGTTCTAGAGAGAGAGACAGCTGGATTAGGGTTTTGAGTGAAAAGGAGACCCAAAAGTGATATAAAATCACGCTGGTGCGAACTAATATACGCAGTCGTCGCTCGGGCGACCAGACACAACAGTGACCTCGCTCGAGCATAGAATGCAAAGCTTCAGGTCTGCCACCAACGCAGACGCATGCTCGAGCGCAAGAAGTCTCACCCGAGCGAAGAAACAATTTCACAGGGCTCGCTCGAGCGCAAGAAGCCTCTCTAGAGCGACGCACTTTCACCTTTCCAGAAAAGTTACGTCTGGGAGAAAACCTGAAGACCCACATTTCTCGCTCGAGCGAAGAAACAAACTATACAAGCCTCGCTCGAGCGAAAAGGGAAAAATCTGGGTAACAACTATTTACACCAATAGACAACCAACCTGTTCTAAACTCACCCAACAAGTCCCAAAAAGAATTAAAGGGTGGAAACAAGACATAGACAACAACATACAATCACAGAACCCGAGCCCGGAACATAACAAAGATTGAGGTAAAACCGGGATCGCTATACTAGTAGAAATAGCCTGACACAATATATGAAGTTTAACTAAGATATAAGTGTCAAATATAAACATATTCAATATTCATGACCAATTTGTATTCTTTCCATGACCACACGGTACCAACACTCATATCTCATTCCATTCCCATACATTCATTTCAAATTAGTACATTTCGTTCTAATTCATAGATCAAATTTCTAATTTTCAAGTAATCCAACTAAGACTACAACTCAGTGGTTCTCAATCAACATAACTACTATACAAGCACTTCAACCTTGCCATTTTACGAAAATTTCGTCCGCAGGATCGGCACCCATGTATACATATGATTTCGGGACTTTCACCCTGGACAC
The DNA here is from genome assembly GCA_030407325.1 of Camellia japonica. Lineage (NCBI taxonomy): Eukaryota > Viridiplantae > Streptophyta > Magnoliopsida > Ericales > Theaceae > Camellia > Camellia japonica. The sequence continues at coordinate 16,736,773 of JAPPVO010000036.1, read as the reverse complement.
TTCGGCCAACTTAATTTTCAGTGGAGTCTATCCCCTTTCTCCTCCCAAAACATGGAGTACACCCCATTTCTCCTCCCAACACATCATACATATACAATGTATTTAAAATAGACCGTCACATTCAATGACTACAATCATGCATATTCAATGCCTCAGCATACTATCATATTCAATGACAACATTAAATGATTAGTTTCAATTTACCTAATCCTCATGCAATTTCTACAACACTCATAGCTATCATTCACCGATAGCCCAAGACAGATATTTCTAAACAGATATGCAATCTTTAAAATAGATAATTCCTCAAATTTCCATTGGTGAGTGATTCAATAAATCCAACTACACCATTTATACATACACCCTCTCAATTTCACATATTTCATATCAGTTTCATTATTTTTACAAAATAATTATTTCCAATATTTTAGGGCAAATATTCCCTTTTCCCAAATATTGCCCCAAAAGCCAAAAGTAATCATTTAAACACATGATAACCTCATATCCACAACCCCATAATCATTTAGGTAACACATCATAAAAACCCCTCTTTTCAATTTGAATCCCAATCCCTAGATTTTCTCAAATCACCCCCAAGTCTCACCATTTATACGTAACAACAAATATCTAGGTTAAAAACCATATTAAGGTGTAGAATGTCCCTACCTCAAAGAGAGAAGATGGGCTAAGAAAGAGAGAAACCCCAAAAGTGCCCAAATCCAACTCCAATCGGTTCAAAAAGAAGATCTTGAGAAGCTCCACCTTTTTATCAAAGGGAGTAGGGTGAAGAGATCAACGGATCTAGGCCAAAATGTAGAGAGAATGTGAGTTTTAGAGAGAAAGACTCTCAACTTTAGGGTTTTGGGTGAAAAGATATGAAAAAACTGATGCAAAAAGTGCTTTTCGCAATCTGATATACACGCAGTCCGCTCGAGCAGAGAGTTTGACGCTCGAGTGTCAGACACAAACTTTTGTTCTGCTCGAGCGCAAGAAGAGGCCCACTCGAGCACAGCATACACACCTCTAGAACTTTTGCAGATGATAGACCAGCCGCTTAAGCTCAAGAAAGGACGCTCGAGCGCCCACCTGCTCGAGCGTACGAAACGCCGCTCGAGCGTGAAAGACACTCCTCTAGCACTTTTGCAAACATGCAAAATACTAAAGGTTTGCAACTCCCGCTCGAGCACAAAAAGGCTCGCTCAAGTGGAAGAGCAAAATTATTGGCAACAAGGTTTTGGACAAACAAATAACCAACCTGTTCCAAACACACCTACAACAAGCCAAAGACCAATTTTAAAGGTCTACAAAGGAAGAAAGAGATAAACAACAATACGAAAGCACTAAACCTAATTTCGGAACATCACGAGAGTCGGGTCGAAGCTGGGATCGCTATAACCTCCCCCCTTTGAAGAATTTTGTCCCCGAAATTTACAATTTAAGTTTCAAAATCAAGTTTAGCCAACTTCCAAAATGATTACAACTTAATACTTAACACCATGACCCACTTACCGGTCATCCGATCTTTTAACAAGATGAACAATTTCACAATATACATCTCCCGAAATTTAACCAATTTCAATACGTATAACTCATATTTCCAAACATATTCAATGTTTATGATAAATTTGCATTTCCAAAACTTAAACAACATATACAATGTTCAAATCAAACTTGCGTTTTTGAAACATATTCAACATATATAATGTTCTCACAACTCAAAATATATACAATGTCTTTATAGTTCATACACAAACTAAAATCTCAACATATAATCAAACATCAACAAATAAGTCTAGATATTTTTCGTGGACTTCCAATTCACGCTCCTAAGTTGCTTCCTCAACCCCGTGATGTTTCCACAATACTTTGACCAAGGGGTTTGTCTTGCCTCGCAAGACTTGGTCCCATCTATCCAAGACTCGCACTGGTCTCTCCTCATATGAGGCATCCTCTTCTACCTCCAAGTCGGTCCAATCCAACACATGCGATGGATCTGGCTCATGCTTCCAAAGCATATTAATATGAAATACGTCATGCACTCCGGAAAGTTGTGGCGGCAACACCAAACGAAAGGCAACCTCCCCAATCCGCTCAAGGATCTTAAAAGAGCCAATAAATCGAGGGGATAACTTCCCACTCTTCTCAAATCTCATCAAACCCCACCTAAGTGATATTCTCAAAAATACATGGGCTCCACCTCAAAAGACAAGGGTCTCCTCCTATGGTCGGCATAACTTTTCAAGCGACTCCGGGCTGTAACCAACCTCTTACGAATAAGTGCAACTTTCTCCATCGTTTCCCGAACCAACTCTGGGCCCAACAAAGGTGCATCACCCATCTCGGCCCAACACACCGGAGATCTATAAGGTCGGCCATACAAGGCGTCAAATGGTACCATGCCGATACTCGACCGGAAACTGTTCTTATGGGCAAACTCCACTAAGGGCAAGTGCCTCTCCCACGACCCCTTGAAATCAAGAACATAACCTCGAAGCATATCCTCAAGGATCTGAATGGTACACTCGGTGTCACGACCCAAACCTGCCCCTATGGGTTTAGCCCGTAACCGGCCAGTAATCCGAGATTACCAAAGGCCTGCTTAACAGTAATACAGTAAAACAGAGTACAGGGGCATGGCGGAAGCCATTACAGTAATAAAACAATGTCCAATGAGCTGTGACAGTCTGCATGCAAAAAGACTTTTCATACATTTATACAGGCAGTGACAAAACAGTATGTACAACATTTACAGTCAGTCAGGACAGGGACTTAATCCCTATTTAACGGTACAGTGCAGTGCTGCCAGTTTATACAGTATCACAAAAACAGTACAGAGATAGACGAGGAAATAAAAACACCCCTAAGCCATAGCATGGCAGGCTCGGAACCTCGTAGTGAGGCTCAGTGGTTGGCTTGACAAAACTGGAGTTTACCCCGACGCTTCTAGCATTGGTCTGGTGCCTATACACTTACATATATATATGAGCAGTGAGCTAAAGCCCAGTGAATAACACAATGCGTAAAGAGGTTTAGAATGAATGTCCTTACAGTAATGAAAACAGTTCATTAAACAGTATTTCAGTCATTCAGTCATATGTGGTACATCCATTAGCATAGCAGTACAGTAAACAGTAGGTCTTAAAGACCGAACAGTCAATGATGGCCATCAATCAGAAAATAGTAGTGGTCCCAATGAGGGAACCGACAGAGATCTCTGTAACAGTAACAGTAAACAGTAGTTGCTAGGGATGCCACAATATAGTTCAGAATATAGGACATACATTCATTCGGTTAACAGTAGCAGTTCAGAAAACAGTACAGTTCAATTGTTCAGAAGATAATCATTTTTGAACATATCTTTACACAGTTGTTACTCACAGAGTTCTGGGCTACAGTAGGCTAGAGCGTCTCCTCGAAATGCCAACCCTAAACAGTACAGAATGAACACACACTAAGCTGCATAGTTGGGAAGGATAAAAATAGTTTAATCCCTAATTGCCTCGGTGTGTTCTACATCTATATCCTCATTAAGATGTCTTAAACTAGGCCTAAGAATGCCTAGGATGGGATGAGGATGTAAAGATGTATTCAGAAAACATTTTCAGAATTTTCAGTGAAATAGGGTCCCGCTCGAGCGTAGGTTACTCCGCTCGAGCGGACAGGTAAACAAAGGTCCCCGCTTGAGCGTCAACTTACCCGCTCGAGCGGACCAAAAAGTACTAGATAGGTGAAATTCACGCTTGACGCCCGCTCGACGCCCGCTCGAGCGTGTCACCCAATCCTCCGCTCGAGCGTACATTCCTTCGCTCGAGCGGACTGATGAACAGTGCAAAGTACTGGGAGCTCGAATTTCCTGCTCGAGCGCCGTTCTCCCCGCTCGAGCGGAGACCAAAATCTGGAAAATCCAGATTTGAGCTCCAAGTTCAAAATCATGTTTTCAAACACCAAATTCGATCCTCTTGGGTCCATTTTCTGGAAAAAACTTGTAAACACATGATATATTATATTTCAAAGGTCAATTTGTAAAAAGCCAAAGCCCAAGGGTGTTTAATTAAACTCATCCTCAAACCAAATTTCATGAACAATATTCAAACATGGCATGTATGAATTCAAACCAATTTAAAGCTTCAATACATGCTGTAATGAGCTCATTCTTTTCAAAATAAGATGAAATCATGGACTTAAACATAAATATGAGCATGCATGTAACCTTTTGCCACGAAAAATAACTCAAAACTCTTCAATATACACATGCATGCATGGAATGAGCTTCAATTCAACATGCTAGAACTAAATCATGCCTTAGCTCTACAATTTGACATGAATCATGCAAGCATCAACTTAAAGACAACAATGAGAGGTTGAATTCCTTACCTAGGTCCTCAAATACAAGTCTAGAGGCTCAAGAAGGCAAATCTCCTACAATTTCTTCAAGTCTTTTAATCCAATTCAAGATGAAGCAAGATGAACTCACTCTCTCACTTCCTCTCTCTCTATGGTCGGCTATGTTCTCAAAATGAGCTGAGGAAATGTCTGCTAAGTGTATAACAAAGCTTCAAAAAGGTTTAGATAGCGGGCCACTAAGTGGCAAAATAGTAATTAAGTCTAATTTGTGCATTTTATCAATATTTAATCTAATTTAGTCATACCAAATCAATTTTCAATTAAATACACCATAAAATCATATAAATTCTAAGAGAACACAGAACATCAATCAATTTCAGATTCGGCAGCCGATAAGGCCTTCAATTTACAGTTTAAACACAAAGACATGAACAGATAATCAAACGATCAACAGATAGAATGCACTTAAACAGATACAGCCAATCAGTCAGTTCAGTATTTCAATCAATTCAATTATCAATTATAATCATTCTCAGTTTAGCAGTAATCGGCAATTAATCAGTGATCAGTGATGAGGGTCGTTACAGTCTCCCCTCCTTAAAAAGAGTTTAGTCCTCTAAACTCGAGTTACCTTCATTCTGGAAGAAAACAGGGTTCAGTGGAAACAGTTCAGGATATCTTTTAGCATGTCATCTTCCCTTTCCCAAGTGGCATACACCCACCATGGTTTTGCCAGTCAACTTTTACTAATGGGATCTCTTTGTTTCTCAATTTCTTGATCCGTCTGTTCACAATCTGTATAGGCCGTTCCTCGTAAGTGTGTATCACTCAACACTATCGAGTAGGCTCTATCACATGGAAAGGATCCCGGAGATAATCTCTCAACATAGAAATGTGGAAGACGTTGTGTATATGCTCCATTTCAGGAGGAAGCGCAACTTGATACGCCACTGGATTGATCTTCTCAATAATCTCATACGGTCCGACATATCTTGGCGCTAACTTGCCTTTGACTCCAAAACGAGTCTGGCCTTTCATCGGTGTCACTTTCACAAACACGTGATCACCCACTTCATATTCTCGGTCTCGCCTTCTGACATCTGCATAACTTTTCTGTCTGCTCTGTGCAGTTTTCAGTCTCTGCCGTATCAGTTTCACTTTCTCAGTCGTTTCATAAACAATCTCGGGCCCAAGCAAAGGCCCATCTCCAACTTCTGCCCAGCAAATTAGAGATCTACATTTTCTGCCGTACAATGCCTCGAAAGGCGCCATACCGATACTTGAATGATAACTGTTGTTGTAGGCGAACTCAGCCAATGGCAAATGGCTTTCCCAGTTTCCTGAAAATCAAGGACACACATTCTCAATAAATCCTCCTCTGGATGGTCCTTTCTGACTGGCCATCTGTCTGAGGATGTAGGTCTCAAGTACCCAATGCAGTTGTAAGCTTTGCCAAAATCTCGATGTAAACTTCGAATCCCTGTCAATAGACACAGGCACTCCATGCATTTTTTCATCAATATAGAGTATAGCCAATTTGTCCGCATTATAAATTGTCTTGACAGGTAAGAAGTGTGCAGATTTAGTCAGTCTATCAACTATAACCCAAATAGAGTCCATACCTTTTCTGGAGCGAGGTAACCCAACGATAAAATCCATCGCGATATGTTCCCATTTCCACTCCGGTATGGGTAAGGGTTGCAGTAAGCCTGCGGCCGCTGATGTTCCGCTTTGACTTGTTGGCAATGAAGACATTTTGACACAAAGTCGACGATTTCTTCATTCCCGGCCACCAGAAATTCAGATTTTTTTCGTATTCCCTGGATGGATAGAAAATTTTGAATTGTGGCCCTCTTGCAGAACTTTCTTTTCAATTCAGAATCATTCGGTACACACAGTCTTCCTTGAAATTTCAGTACATTGTTTTCAAATTTGAAACCCGGTCTCGGTTTAGATTCTCTTTCTTCGATGATCTTCTTCAAGTAGTCATCCGTTTGCTGTTTCTCTTTAATTTCTTCAATCAATGCCGGTTGAGCAGCAGCTATTTTCCACCTTGTTCTCTCAAAACAATTTCAATTTCAGATTTTTCAAGGTCATAAAGCAACTCTTTCTGTCCAGTGAGCAAACAAGCTAAATTTGCAATCGACTTCCGGCTCAGTGCATCGGCAACAGTATTGGCTTTTCCCGGGTGATACAGAATCTGTAGGTCATATAGTCTTTAATCATTCTAACCATCTCCGCTGTCTCATGTTCAGTTCTTTCTGTGTGAAGAAATATTTCAGACTCTTGTGGTCGGTATATACTTCACATGTCGCCCCATAAAGGTAGTGACGCTAGATTTTCAGTGCAAATACTACTGCAGCAAGTTCCAAGTCATGGGTCGGGTAGTTCTTTTCGTGCGGTCTCAGTTGTCGGAAGCATAGGCAATTACTCTCCCATTCTGCATTAAAACACATCCCCAAACCCTTATGAGAAGCATCACTAAAAATGGTAAAACCATCCGTACCTGAAGGTAGGGTAAGAACTGGTGCAGTCACGAGTCGAGTTTTCAATTCTTGGAACGCTGATTCCCTTGGGTCAGTCCAGTCAAATGATATCCCCTTTTGAGTTAATTGAGTCAATGGTAAGGCAATTTTGGAGAAATCTTTGACAAATCTTCTGTAATATCCAGCCAAACCCAAAAAGCTTCGGACTTCTGTCACATTTGTTGGTCTAGGCCAGTTCACTACAGCTTCAATTTTCTGCGGATCAACTGAAATCCCATCTTTGCTAATAACATGTCCCAAAAACATAACATGGTCAAGCCAAAATTCACATTTAGACAGTTTAGCATAAAGTTTCTGTTCTCTTAAGGTCTGTAGGGCAAGTCTCAGATGATGTTCATGTTCTTCTATACTTTTGGAGTAAATCAGTATGTCATCAATGAATACAACATAAAGTCATCGAGGAATGGTTTAAAGATTCTGTTCATGAGGTCCATAAATGCAGCTGGTGCATTGGTAACTCCGAAAGGCATAACTAAGAATAACTAAGAATTCGTAATGTCCATACCTCGTTCGAAAATCAGTTTTGTCTATGTCTTCTGGTTTAACCTTCAGCTGGTGATATCCGGATCTGAGATCAATCTTAGAAAACACTTGATCACCCTGTAATTGATCAAATAAGTCATCAATATGAGGCAATGGGTATTTATTTTTCACAGTTACCTTGTTCAGTTCGCGATAGTCAATACACAGTCTCAGTGAGCCGTCTTTCTTTTTCACAAACAAGACATGTGCGCCCCACGGTGAAGTACTGGGCCTGATAAACTTCTTGTCTAACAGTTCTTGTAGTTGCACTTTCAATTCCTTCAGTTCAGTCGGGGCCATTCTGTATGGAGCTTTAGATACGGGCTGTGTTCCCGAAATCATATCAACGGTGAACTCAATCTCCCTGTCAATCAAATCCCCTGGCAGATCATCTGGAAAAACATCTGGGAATTCTCTGACTATAGGAATACAGTTCACATCAGTTTTAACATCAGTGGTTTTAGTCAATACAGAACAGAATACCCTTTACACCCTTTCCTAATCAGTTTAACAGCTTTCACAGAAGAAATCAAATACGGGGGAGGTACTACTCCACTTCCATTAAATACAAATTCGGGTAAACCAGGTGGATGGAAAACAACTTGCTTGGTCACACAGTCAATGGTAGTATGATTTTTTGTAACCAATCCATCCCCAATATTACATCAAAATGATCAATGTTCAATGGCAGTAGATTAATAAACAGATGCATATCCCCAACAATAATCTCACAAGCAGGATACATATATGCACATGTCATGGATCCCCCAATAGGTGATGATACAGCTAACAGATAATTCATGGGTTCTAAGGGTCTATTCAATTTCCGTGAAAAAGCATGCGATACATATGAATGTGTAGACCCCGAATCAATCAGTACATATGCATTTTGAGTACAAATAGAGAGGATACCTAACACAACGGTCTCAGTATTTTGTACGTCTCCTGGTAGTAGGGCGAAGACTCGGCCCTGCCTCATGGCTCTTTCCCGGTAGCTTTGGTGTTCGGTTTTGGTGCAACAGTTGATGCTGTGGCGCTGCCTGCAGCTTTACTATTGGCTTGTGGAGCAGAGGGGCAGTCTTTAACCATGTGGCCCACCTTGCCACACCTGTAACAGGCTCCAGATATTTTATAGCAAACCCCTTTATGCTTCCTGCCACACTCAGAACAGGGTGGTACGAAACCACTCCCCTGGCTGGGGTTAGTTGTTGATCCCGTATTCTGTTTCTTGTTCAATGGGTTATGCTTGCCTTTCTTGAACTTAAAACCCTGTCTTTTACCACGCCATTCAGATGCCGGGGTTTCAGATTGTTTCACAGCTTCGATGTTCGACTCAGCCATCAATGCTCGGTCAAGAACTCCTACATAGGTCGGTAGCTTTAAAACACTTATTCTGTCGAGTATTGCAACATTAAGGCCGCCTTCAAATTTTCTGGCCTTCTTGTAGTCAGTGTCCACCATATGTGGTGCATATCTAGCAAGCTCGGTGAACTTTGTTTCATATTCAGCAACGGACATTGTGCCCTGTCTCAGTTGTTCGAATTCAGTCACTTTCCTGTCCCTGACACACTGGGGGAAATACTTTTCAAAGAAGGACTCCTTAAACTGAGCCCAAGTCACTACAGTGTTGGTGTCACGGATCAGCATCCACCACCTTCTGGCCTCTTCTTGCAAGGTGAAGGTAGCTAACAGTACTTTATTTGCTTCCGAGAACGGAAACACTTCAAATAACTTTTCTGTTTCAAGGACCCATGCTTCAGCTCTTAGCGGTTCCAGGCCTCCCTGAAAGGATGGCGGTTTCATTTTGCTGAACTTCTGGGTGAGAGCAATTATGTCCCCATCATTCACATTGACATTCTGTTCTGGCTGTACCGGAGGAGGAGGTGGGGGTTGTTGATTCTGTTGTTGCTCTAATCTTGCAGTTATTAGTTCCATCATTCTTTCCATTCTTGCCATTCTTGCCTCAATGGATGAGGATTCAGATTCATTTGCAGTTCTTGCATTATCCATTTCACTAGAAGCAGTGGTAGCAATTATAAACATAAACAGTTGCATACTTAAACAGTTTAACACATTAGCATGTATTCAGTCATATCATAGCCACACACTTTTCATGCTCATGAAATGCCCTAATCACTTCTCTAGGACATCCTATAGCTTATTTGGACACGTGTGTGCGGTATAACTCGTGGTTAAGTATCGCTCTGATACCACTCTGTCACGACCTAAACCCGCCCTTATGGGTTTAGCCTGTAACCGGCCAGTAATCCGAGATTACCAAAGGCCTGCTTAACAGTAATACAGTAAAACAGAGTACAGGGGCATGGCGGAAGCCATTACAGTAATAAAACAATGTCCAATGAGCTGTGACAGTCTGCATGCAAAAAGACTTTTCATACATTTATATAGGCAGTGACAAAACAGTATGTACAACATTTACAGTCAGTCAGGACAAGGACTTAATCCCTATTTAACAGTACAGTGCAGTGCTGCCAGTTTATACAGTATCACAAAAACAGTACAGAGACAGACGGGGAAATAAAAACACCCCTAAGCCATAGCTTGGCAGGCTCGGAACCTCGCAGTGAGGCTCAGTGGTTGGCTTGACAGAACTGGAGTTTACCCCGACGCTTCTACATTGGTCCGGTGCCTGTACACCTACATATATATATGAGCAGTGAGCTAAAGCCTAGTGAATAACACAATGCGTAAAGAGGTTTAGAATGAATGTCCTTACAGTAATGAAAACAGTTCATTAAACAGTATTTCAGTCATTCAGTCATATGTGGTACATCCATTAGCATAGCAGTACAGTAAACAGTAGGTCTTAAAGACCGAACAGTCAATGATGGCCATCAATCAGTAAATAGTAGTGGTCCTAACGAGGGAACCGACAGAGATCTCTGTAACAGTAACAGTAAACAGTAGTTGCTAAGGATGCCACAATACAGTTCAGAATATAGGACATACACTCATTCGGTTAACAGTAGCAGTTCAGAAAACAGTACAGTTCAATTGTTCAGAAGATAATCATTTTTGAACATATCTTTACACAGTTGTTACTCACAGAGTTCTGGGCTACAGTAGGCTAGAGTGTCTCCTTGAAATGCCAACCCTAAACAGTACAGAATGAACACACACTAAGCTACACAGTTGGGAAGGATAAAAATAGTTTAATCCCTAATTGCCTCGGTGTGTTCTACATCTATATCCTCATTAAGATGTCTTAAACTAGGCCTAAGAATGCCTAGGATGGGATGAGGATGTAAAGATGTATTCAGAAAACATTTTCAGAATTTTCAGTGAAACAGGGTCCCGCTCGAGCATAGGTTACTCCGCTTAAGCGGACAGGCAAACAAAGGTCCCAGCTCGAGCGTCAACTTACCCACTCGAGCGGACCAAAAAGTACTAGATAGGTGAAATTCACGCTCGACGCCAGCTCGACGCCCGCTCGAGCGTGTCACGCAATCCTCCGCTCGAGCGTACATTCCTTCGCTCGAGCGGACTGATGAACAGTGCAAAGTACTGGGAGCTCGAATTTCCCGCTTGAGCGCCGTTCTCCCACTCGAGCGGACGACCAAAATCTGGAAAATCCAGATTTGAGCTCCAAGTTCAAAATCATGTTTTCAAACACCAAATTCAATCCTCTTGGGCCCATTTTCTGGAAAAACACTTGTAAACACATGATATATTATATTTCAAAGGTCAATTTGTAAAAAGCCAAGGCCCAAGGGTGTTTAATTAAACTCATCCTCAAACCAAATTTCATGAACAATATTCAAACATGGCATGCATGAATTCAAACCAATTTAAAGCTTCAATACATGCTGTAATGAGCTCATTCTTTTCAAAATAAGATGAAATCATGGACTTAAACATAAATATGAGCATGCATATAACCTTTTGCCATGAGAAACAACTCAAAACTCTTCAATATACACATGCATGCATGGAATGAGCTTCAATTCAACATGCTAGAACTAAATCATGCCTTAGCTCTACAATTTGACATGAATCATGCAAGAATCAACTTAAAGACAACAATGAGAGGTTGAATTCCTTACCTAGGTCCTCAAATACAAGTCTAGAGGCTCAAGAAGGAAAATCTCCTACAATTTCTTCAAGTCTTTCAAGCCAATTCAAGATGAAGCAAGATGAACTCACTCTCTCACTTCCTCTCTCTCTATGGTCGGCTATGTTCTCAAAATGAGCTGAGGAAATGTTTGCTAAGTGTATAACAAAGCTTCGAAAAGGTTTAGATAGCGGGCCACTAAGTGGCAAAATAGTAATTAAGTCTAATTTAGTCATACCAAATCAATTTTCAATTAAATACACCATAAAATCATATAAATTCTAATGAACACAGAACATCAATCAATTTCAGATTCGGCCGCCGATAAGGCCTTCAATTTGCAGTTTAAATACAAAGACATGAACAGATAATCAAACGATCAACAGATAGAATGCACTTAAACAGATATAGTCAATCAGTCAGTTCAGTATTTCAATCAATTCAATTATCAATTATAATCATTCTCAGTTTAGTAGTAATCGGCAATTAATCAGTGATCAGTGATGAGGGTCGTTACACTCGGACTACCCGTCAGTCTGAGGGTGATACGCCGTACTAAAAATCAATCTAGTTCCCAAGGCACTCTGCAAGCTCCGCCACAACCAAGCTGTAAAATGTGGATCTCTATTCGAAGCTATTGTCACATGGATCTCGTGCAACCTCACTATGTCCCTGATATACAAGTCGGCAAGATAATCTACCAAATCACTCACGCGCATCGGTAAGAAGTGTGCAGACTTGGTCAATCGGTCAACTACCACCCAAATGCATCGCTACCCTGTTGAGTCCTCAAAAGGCCCACAACAAAATCCATCGTAACATGCTCCCATTTCCACTTGGCTATAGGCAAGGGTTACAACAAACCCGCTGGCCTCTGATGCTCGGCCTTCACTTGTTGACAAGTAAGGCACTTCGATACAAACACGGCTACATCCTTCTTCATACCCGTCCACCAAAACTGGCGACACAGGTCATGATGCATCTTTGTGCCTCCCGGATGCACCGCAAGGCGTAAATGATGAAATTCTCGGAGTACTTCCTTTTGGCAAGACTCCGATACAAACAAACGGTCATGGTATCTCACACTCTAGTCGGGTTACACAATCAAGCCTCTTTCTACTTTCCCACTGGAGATCTTCTCTCAGAGGGATTCTACCTCTAGGTCACCCTTTTACGCTTCCAACACTCAGTTCACAAGTGTAGGTTGTGCGACTACTGAAAACAAAGCCACAGATTCAGTGGACTCACTCAGGTGTAGATCAATCTCCCCTAGAGTACCCAACATTCCCCATTCTCGAATGGCAATACAAGCTACACTGCTAATTGATCTCCTACTTAAGGCATCAGTCACAACATTGGCCTTTCCAGGATGGTAATGTAACTCGAAATTGTAATCCTCTATGAACTCCATCCATCTCCTCTGTCTTAAATTTAAGTCTTTCTATGTAAACAAATACTTCAGACTCTTATGATCAGAAAACACCTCAAATCTCTCACCATACAAATAGTGCCTCCAAATCTTCAAGGCAAAAAATCACCGCTGCTAGCTCTATGTCATGAGTAGGGTAGTTCCTCTTGTGGGTTTTTAACTACCGCGACACATAGGCCACTACCTTCCCCTCTTGCATCAAAACATAGCCCAAACCTTCCCGTGAAGCATCATAGTATACTGAATAGTCCAAACCCCTCTCCAGAATAATCAAGATTGGAGCAGTGGTAAGTCTAACTTTAAGTTCCTAGAACAACTTTTCACAAGTCTCACTCCACATGAATTTGATTCCTTTCCTCGTTAGCCTAGTCAAATGTGAGGCTAATCTCGACAAGTCCTTCACAAACCGACGGTAATACCCGGCTAACCCCAGAAAACTACAGATCTCAAAGGCATTCTTAGGTTGTGTGCCCAATCTTGCACCGTCTCTATCTTGGATGAATCTATAGTCACCCCTTCCCCAAGTACCACATGACCTAAGAACTTAACTTCCCTTAGCCAGAACTCACATTTCCCAAACTTAGCATACAGCTTATGGGCTCTAAGTAACTTAAGCACTACTCGCAAGTGCTCCTTGTGTTCCTCTTCAAAAGGTGAGTAAATCAAGATGTCGTCCACAAAGACGACCACAAAACGGTCTAAAAACTCTCGGAAGATTCGGTTTATTAAATCCATAAACACAGCTGGGGCATTGGTTAGCCCAAAAGGCATCACTAAGAACTTGTAGTGGCTATACCGCGTATGGAATGTCGTCTTTGGGATATCCTGCTCCCTTACTCTCAACCGATGATAACCCGATTTCAGGTCTATCTTAGAGAAGCAACAAGATCCTTTCAACTGATCAAACAGGTCATCTATACAAGGCATCGGATATTTGTTCTTAACCATAACCCGATTCAACTTTCAATAATCTATGCAAAGTCACAACGCTCCATCTTTCTGCTTAGTATAGAGAGCCGATGCTCCCCAAGGTGATGTACTAGGGTGGATTAAACCCTCATCTAACAATTCTTGGAGCTGAATCTTCAACTTACTCAACTCAACTGATGCAAACTGATATGGTGCCATAGAAATTGGTGCCGTGCCAGGCACGAAATCGATAGAGGACTCTATCTCTCGGTGAGGTGGTAAACTAGTAAGATCCTTGGGAAAGACATCTGGATACTCACAAACCACCCTTGCCAACTCAACCAGAATTTCATCACACTCACTACTCTGAAAGCTAGCAAGAAGACAACTAAGCTCACTCTGCCCATACGGATCATATACCGGGGATAAGACTCTATCCACCTGGTCTCCCAAGAAATAAAAACAATTCCCGCTTAAGGTACATACAGTAACCCTCTGACGGTAGCAATCTGTAACAGCCCGATATGACGATAACCAGTCCATATCCAAAATAACATCAAAACCAGTCATATCAAGCAAAACTAATGCAAATGGAAATCAACGATCGGCGACCTCTATGTCACAACCCCGACATTCCTGTTTCAAAATAACCTCACCGCCAATAGGTGACTCTACACAAATAGGAGATGTTAACTATGCCAACTCCAACCTCAAAACTGATGCAAATGCTGACGAAATAAATGAATGGGATGCACCCGTATCAATCAACACACTATCAACTGAATTGCAAAACAAGAAGGTATCTCTCATGACAGATAGAACCGGTATAAGATATGGTGCGGTAATAGCATACACATGCCTTGTTGGCCTTTGATCTACCTGCTCACCCCTCTGAGCATAGCCCTGTTGGACGGATTGACCCGAAGAGGCTCCCTGATTAGCCCTCGAGGCCTATGCTGACTGTGCAGGCTGGTGACTCTATGTCTGTCTCGAACCAGAATGTAGACGCGCTCCAGAGAACTCCCCGAGGGAACCTCGTTTTGTTCTCTGAGCTACTACAGTTCGGACTCAAATGTCACGGTTCTAAATCTAATCTCACAATGTGCGATGTGAGACCGATAAATTACCAAAGAGTCCAAATCCAGCAAATCGTTTTGGAAAACTGATTTTTATAAAGAAGTGCCAAACATGGACTGCTTTGCCAGATACAGAGTCACCACCTAAATATTTTATTTTGGGAAAATTTAGGAAACCCTGACTCATGCCTAAGGCCACGTGTCCGTCATCACCAAAGTTGCCTCAGCTCGGGAACTTGGGTACGATTGGGGAAGGTCATCTATGAGCACCCCCACTCGCCCGATCAAAGATCGGCTTGTATTAAACATGATATCTTGTTTTTGAAAACACATGTGTTCTTATTTCGGTTAATTAGCTAGAATTACTATGTGATGCGCACAACACACAAGTATAGACTAGATCGCCTAATTTGGAACCAAGCATCACATATCCGTTTGTTTGAAAAATGATTTGAAGTTTGCTACTCGCAAGTAGGCTAAAATGCGGATTTCGATGAATTGTCCCAATTCAAGTAATCCAACCTTCACCCACAGGCATTCAGGCAATTATATCAAATAAACAATTAGCCTCATGGCAAGCATGCTTTCATGGCAGCATTAACACACATGCAGTATGCTAAAGCGTAAACACTCACAGTGTACTCCGAGCCAAAACAAAGAACTAGTTAGAAATCATGCATGATCCTAGTTCATGTTAAGATGGCTAATGCAATACATGCAATAATGCAACTAAAATAGGCTCGGCTATCTAGAATGTCATGTGAAATGCGACAACTTGATAACATGCTGTTAAACACGTATTCAAGTAAGTGTATTGAAAATACAAATGCAGTTAGTATGATGCGCCGAGCCTGGTGTATGCAAGACAGATGAATGATGCACGCATGCGAAGCATAAGGTATGCTAAATGAAACATGTCCTAAAACTAACCATCATAAGCGGTTAAGTAAAAGGGAGAAAGAAATGGGGATTGGAAGACATGCATCACACACACGCACGCTTATTACAACAATGTGCCCTCTCGAGGGAGGGACCAAATAAGAAGCTAACTAGCTAATCTAAGCTAATTAAACTAATTATTACACAACAAATTAATTAACTAATCCTAGTTAACTAATTATTACAAAACGAATTGAATAGCTAACGCATTAACTAATTAAAGTACAAACCAAAGCAAAAGCAAGCTATCTAAGCATGGCAGCTAAGGAAAGCAGTAAAAGCAGAAGGTTCTCGGAGGGAGAAGACTGGATGCATGCAAGACCGGTCGCCTCATTCGGAAATCCAATGCGATGCCCCGATTTGCCTTTGTTTTCATTTGTTCTCAGAACTCTGCACCAAGCTCCAGAAAGCTGAAACTTCACCTTGGGAGCCCTGTGGGAGGGTGGCCGACCTCTTTTGGTCTCTAGAAACACCTGTCGACCACTTTTTGTTGTTGAAAATCAAGAAAAGTGGTCGGCCAGCTACTTTTTCTAGTTGGCCGACCAGTTGTTGTTGCTGAACTGCAATTTGCTGCAACAGAGAGCAAGAAAGGGCATGGCAATGTATTTGCAAGATATGTGTGCACAACCACCCTCTCTATCATGTCATGAGCTCAAGGGGGATGTGGTTCTCGACCCTCGGGCCACCAATCGCGCATTTCAATACGTGATGGCCGAGAGGTGAAGTTGCACAATTCAATATGAAAATGAATGCACAAGTAACACATAAAGCCTAGAACTCTATCATGTGTGATCAAGAGCGTCGGCGACCGGGAATTAAGGCACGTTTCATCACTTTAAGTATGAACGGCCCTCGTTTCCCGTGTTTGGACTAACGCCTATTCCAAACACAATGCAAGCAAGCATGACATACACAATGCGACTCAAGCATGCAAGTATGCAATATGACTTAAGCATGCAAACGTGCAAACAACAACTAGCATGCACAATGCAAATATCAATTAGTATGCACAATGCCATGATGTAACCTAAACATACACAATGTAAGGTATAAGGCATACACAATATGATGAACATGGCATACACAATGCGATGATCTACATGGCATGCACAATGCAACTAGCAACCTAGCATGCACAATGTAAGGAATAACATGACATACACAATGCTAAATACTAAGAACTAGATGGCATACTCAATGCAAGGCAATCAATGAGGTTCTCAACACAATGTAATGCATGCATGCACAATGCAATGCGACAAGGGCAACAATATGCAATGTTAGGAACATGCATACTCAATGCAAGGGACAACTTGGCATATACAATGCACATAACCGCATGGCATGCACAATGCAATGTAGGATGGCATACTCAATGCAATGAAACAATATGGCATACTCAATGCAATAAACATGGCATAATCAATGGACTTAAACCAAAAGGAGTAGACCTCAGTCACGCCCAAATTAGTGGCCATTGGTGATGAAATGAAGGCACATAAAGCAAGGCGTGCATACACAATGCATTGGCCATCAAAGAGGCCAAAGAGCACAACTCTCAAGAGTGCTGAATGAGTGACAAAAGTGGAAGTGTAACAACACTAAGTGCACTGAAATGAAGCAAGAAATGATGCCAAATCATTCAAACAACATAAGTAAAGCATGCTAGGGTCCTAAGGCATGTAAGCTAGCAAAAAGCAACACAAAGGAGGCATGCTATACATGTCACAAATACATGAACTAAGCATGGATAGAGCTCAAGTAGATCAAAACAAGGACCAAAGCATGCTGAGATAAGGGCCCAAAGGCCTAGGCATGCGAGCATACGAGCTAAGCTACAAGTAAGGCAATAATGCACAATACTTAAAAGCACTTAAAGCATGATTGAGGTAGGAACATGGCAATGCTAAATGCTTTGAAATGAAGTATTAAATGATGCCAAATCATCTAAATAGCTTAAAGATAGCATGCATGAGTCAACAAAACACAAAGCTAGCAAGGCCAATTGCACTACAGCTATACAAAGCGTGAAGCACATGGCAAGGGCAACCTAAAATAGTCCTAGTACATGTTAAAGTGAGACTAAAACATGTATGGAAGGAGGCCAAAATGTGCTAGCATGAAGGACATGAAGCATGGTGAATGCAAGGCAAATAAGGTGGATTACACTACACCTATTAAGACCAAGCATGGAATGACTTAAGCAATAAAATCAAAGTTATTTCATGGCATAATAACCCCAAGTAAACACTGAAGTGGTGGCTCACAAGCAAGGGCATGAAGGCAAACGCAATGGTTCATGTTAAGGCATAAAGGGGCAAATCCTCCAATGCATTGAATAAGTAACAAATGCAAGTGTATGGCCATGGAACACAGACTGAAATCACATAACAAGTGATGCCAAATCATTGAAATAAGCCAAGTAATGCATGCTAGAGGATTCAATGCACAAGCCAACAAGCTAGATTGAACCAAGGCTATACAAAGCAAGTCATTCATGACTAATTCAACACAAATTAGACCTTAAACATGCTAAAACATGAACAAAGTCTTCTCAGAGCTAAGCCAAAAGCATGCTAAAATGACATGTTACAACATGATGTATGTTGGGCTATTTCAAGGGATTGCACTACAAGTGCAAGGAGCATGCAAAAGCCAACCATACCAAACCTAAACAGAGGTATGACATGGTAAAACAAACCCAAAGACATGCTGAAATGGACTCAAACCAAGCTAAAATGACATGCCATTTCATGAAGCATACAAAGCTAGTTTAAGGGATTTACACTACAAGTGTATTAGGCATGCAAGAGCCAACCAAACCAACCCAAAACAGATCTAAGGCATGTTAAAACAGCACCAAAAACCTACTGAGATGGCCCTAAAACAAGCTAGAAACACATGCTCAAACATGAGGCATACAAGACTAGATTGTGATTTACACTACAAGTGTATTAACCATGCATGGAGTGACCAAACTAAGCAAAATAGTGGTATGCCTCAGCAAAATAACCACAAATACAAGCTAAGATGTGACCAACAAACACTTAGTAGAGATGCTCAAACATGAGGCATATTAAGGCATGTATTGAAGATGCAAGGGAAGGGGATGACCCTCTCTTTCTTAGGACCTTAAAACATCAGTGGTGAGAAGGCCAATACAAGGTGGTCCGAAGCTCACAAAAAAGGCTAAAAAACAAGGCCAAACAAGGCCTAAGAGGGGGTAAACAACCTCAAACACAAAAGTGATCTTAAACAAAGATCAAAAGCATGCAAAAATAGAACTTTTATCAGTTATCAGATAAGCTTAAAACAACATGCAAGATAGGCTAAAAGCTTAAGCAAGAAAGGGGGATTTAAAGGTCAAAAGCTCACCCTTGAAGACCCTCTTTATAATTGTAACTCCAGTAGATTTTTTGAACTCAAGACAACCCAAGAACACCAAAATCAGCCCCTAAGCACCTTAGTAGCAAAAGGATGGTGTTTGAGTGTGTGTTTGTGTGTTAAAGTAAGACAAATCTACACTTTTGAACACAAAAATGAAGAACAAGAGTGATATAGAGACAAAGCTATATGTAACTCTCTAATGGCAATTTTCTGAACCTGGAGGAGGAGGAGGAGCCTCCCTCTTATAGAAGAGGAAAGCCAAAGCTTCTTGGAGAAGCTAAGCTTGAATGCCATCCCTCCATACACGTGTATGGAGGATGGGTCAAATGCTCTCTAGCTGTGCCAGCTGTCCCAAAATATCTCCAAAAATGTGCCAAAAAGTAGCCAACCACTTGAAGTGGTCGGCCTGCTAGTTTAAGTGGTTGGCCGACCACTTTAGGTGGTCAACCAGAGCAAAAACTGGTCGGCCATAGATGGGAGAGGTCAACACATTAAATGCAAGGTGGTGGTACGGTGGCCGACCAGAAAATATGGCCCAAAGACCAAGAAAGCCAGTTATCTGACAACAAAACTAGCTGGAAAAAGGAAAAGTGGTCTCCAAGGAGAAATACTAGTCTCCCACCCTTGTACCACCTTTCAAACAAGGAAAGCAATGTTTGTACCAAGAACAAACCAAAGCGGATGCAAGACGAGCAATCGGGAGGCGAAACACGCGACTAAAAGCCCCGAAAACTAGCTGACGAGCATCAAAAGTGGTATGCAACCACAAAAGTGGTCTCCCGGACCACAATGTTCCTCTAGGCAGAGGCAACAAGGTGCGGTTCAAAAACCACGCCAAACAGAGAATGTTAAGCGGTCCCAAGACAAGGCGTGCGGCGAAAGGCTCCAAAAATCAGAAACTAGTCTCCAAACGGGAAAAGTGGCCTACGACCACGAAAAGTAGTCCACGACCACAGAGAGATGGTCTACAAGACCACTCCCTCCCTCCGGGAAGGAAAACAAGACTTGGTCTGCAAACCGAGCCAAAGCACAAAGAGTTCCGAGGCCCGGAGGCAAGGCTCTCAGCCAAAACTCCAAAACCTCAGAACGAGCACAACATGCACTATCACCGAGCGCTCAATCAATGACGTCTGAGTCTTAAGGTCGGTTAAAATGGGGTGTCTACACAGACGCACCAGGTGTGTATGATAACCCTGTTCCGTTTTTATGTTAATTGGTCCTTATTATAAATGTGATTATGTGATTAATATGATTTTGTGTGTCATTATGTGAAAATATGTGATTTTGAATTTCTATATGTTCACCTTAGGAATATCTGTTTGATTATCTGCTTTGGAAATTAAATTGAAGGCCTTATTGGCCACGGAAACCGAAATTGACGGCGCCATTGTGATTAGCATAATTTTTAGAGCCTACGTGTGAAAATTTAATTGAAAATTGATTCGGATCAGATTAAATTGATTTAATTAATGAATTAGTGCTCGATTATTTAATATTGATAAATTGATTTAGTGGGATTTGTATAAAAAGGGCAATACACACTCAATTTCTCTCTTTGTTTCATCTTTTGGCTGATTTAGCTCTCTAGAGGGGGAGAGACCCGAAATTAGAGAGAGAGGGGAGAAAATCAATGTTTTGGTCTTGAAGCTTGGAAGTCTTGAAGTAAAACTTAAGAATTAACCATAGATTGGGAAGATTGGGCTTCTAGGTAAGCAATTGATTTTGAATTCATGAGTTTAATGTGTAATTTTGTGTATTCAAAGTTGATTAATGATCAAGAGTAAGAATTGAAATGAAATTGAGTTGATCATATTGAATTGAAGGTCAATAGATGCATGCATGTAGGAAATTGCTATGAATTTTTATGTTTGAGCATAATGTGTATGATCCATGTTGGATTCTTGATTAAAGTCCATGTATTTGATCTTCTCTTCACCAATTAAGTTGAGAATAATGAGTATCTCCCACATGCAAGTACAAACCATGGAGGTGTTGGTCTTGAATGTTTGAATTTAATGTGTTGGTGATGAGTTTGGGTCAATTTGGGACATGCATGTGTTTGATTCATGAAATTGAGCTTCATAATGATGTAATTTGGTGTTTGTATCATGTTAGCACAAGTATATTTGAAGTTTGAGCTATAATATGTTGAAATGTTGATTGGAATGTTGAATTCGAGCTCAAGAACATGTTTTGGATTTTCCAGAAAACTTGATGTCCACTCGAGCGGGAGAACCTCCGCTCGAGCGTAAAATCCGTGCTCCCAGTATATTTTTGCAGACAAGGTGTCCGCTCGAGCGGATAAGTTCACGCTTGAGTGGGGAGCTTTGTAGACAGATCTTCAGCTCGAGCGGCCGACTTCACGCTCGAGCGTAAATTTGATGCATCCTGTACTTTTGCAGACCTCATGGGTCCGCTCGAGCGGGGAAGTCCACGCTCGAGCGGGGACCCTGTTTCTGAAAATTTTAAAAAGGTATTCTGTGTTTCGTTTTCTATTCTATTCACTTCTAAGTACTCTTAGGCGTACATTGAGCATTGTAATTGAGTTAAAGAGATAAGAATGAAGCCTAAAGAGGAATATGTGAATTAAAGAACGGATTGAATTATTTGTGACCCATATGTGTTATGTGATGTGTAGGGTCAAGCTCCAGGGCAAACCAACCAACCGATCACTGTGAGTAATATCTTGACAAAGATATCTGAAATATGTTGTTGTCCAATTGCTTACTTCTATGTAAGTTATAAGTTTCTTAATCTGATTGGTGGACAATGTTTGCTATGCCAAATGAATGGGCCAAAGGCCAGTCTAACATGAAAGTATGAATGGGCCAAAGGCCAGTTTGACATGAAAGTATGAATGGACCGAAGGCCAGTTTGACATGAAAGTACGAATGGGCCAAAGGCCAGTTTGACACGAATAAATGAATGAATGGGCCGAAGGCCAGTCTGACATAAATGGATGAATGGGCCAGAGGCCAGTATGATCTGAAAGATAAAATGAATGGGCCAGAGGCTAGTATGATCTGAATGAAAGAATGAATGGGCTAGAGGCCAATCTGACATGAATGAAAGACAAATGGGCCAAAGGCCAGTTTGACATGAATGGATTGGGCCCGAGGCCGTCCGAAGTGTTTGGAACTAAAGTCACTTGATCTATAGCTATTTATATACTAGATAGAAATATGAGTTGGGCCTAAGGCCGTCCGATGTATATTGTTCCAATGCATCTTCTTCAATCGATATTATTCACTGGGCTTTTGCTCATGCTCATTCATGTGTTTGTAGGTGAGCCAAGAGAGGTCCAGACCCAGCCTCAGTGAAGTCTGTGTGGAACAATCAAGGTTTTGAAGAGTCAGCCCTTGCGTCTCACGCACGAGACTCGTCTTCGCCCTTTTGTTATGTATTTATATTTTGTCATGTTGGCGAAGACTTTGAATTTGTTGTATATAGTTTTTATGGGTTGACTTAGACTTAAATGATCCTGTTTGTACAGAACCTTATGCTACTATATTTTCTGAAGTGAGTTATTAACATGTATGTGTATGGTTTGTTATGACGTGCCATGTAAGCACAGCTCTATGGACAAAGTTTTAAATTTTGCATCTGTTTGGCCCCCTTTACTCTGATGAGTTATGTCTGGTTTGGTATGAGGCCGTAGGTAATCTCATGATTACTGGTCGGTTATGTCCTTAACCCTTGGGGGCGGGTGTAGACACCCCATTTTGACCGGCCCTAAGACTTGGGCGCTTTCTTTTGATTACCCGATGATGACAATTAGAATGTGTTTCTCGCAGAATTCTCATTAAAAGAAATGGAATTTGAACTTTAATCCCAACCTTCACCATTATGGCCAAATTATTTTAAAATATTGAATATTTCATTAATTTAGTATTTTGTAATTTTTCATAATTTTATATGTTGTTCATATTTTTGGTGTATTATAAAAGAAAATAATAAAACAAATTATCTTATGTGTTTAGAATTATTATATTATATGTTTGGTATTTTATATAAGATTATATTAGTATATTATATGTTTAGTATTTTGGTATAAATTATATATTTTAGATATTTTAGATATTATATTATATATATATTTTATATTATATATATTATAAAATAAAATAATAAAAAATAAATCGTTTGATGTCGGTAGACCGACATCAAACATCAGGCAACTTTGCATATATATATATATTATTATATTTATATTATTATTATATTATTATTATTATTATTATATTATATTAGTAATCTATGCCTATATAAGGCTAGGCAAGTTTGAGAGGCAGAGAGGGGGGGCTTCAAGAAAAAAGAAGGAGAGGAATTCTGAAGGAGAGGAATTCTGAGGGGAGAGCATTCAAAGAGAGAGGAAAATTCTGAGGGGGCTCAGTAGGAGGCATTCTGGAGCAGAAGGGATTTTGGGGGAGAAAAAAAAAGGAGAAAAATAAAAAAAGAGAGAAGGGAAAATAAAATATTTTCTTTGATGTTTTTATTTCTATTTCATCAATACACTATTCAAAAAACAATCACTAAAGTTGTAATTCCAAATTTTGGACTGAGAATTGAGAACACATTCCACAGACTTGAGAGTAATCAAAAGAAAGTTTGTGACTCAGAAAATTCATCATTTCCCCAAAAGGTGAGTTTTCGCAAATTTTCATTTAATTTAAAAATGTGATATAATTTGTTTAAATACTTTATTTACTTCTTTTTATAACTTTTTTTCATCGCTTTAATGGGATGGCTGCACCACCAACATATCTGCTGTAATTTAAATATTGTATATAAATTGTTGTAATTTATTACTTTACATAATTTATCCCGGCGGTGAATAGTAACCCCGGCGGTGAATAGTACCTCCGGTGATGAATAGTAACCCCGACGATGAATAGTACCTCCGGCTATTTAATTTTGCTCGCTTTCTATAGCTTAATTTCAGCACTATTATATGCTATTTAGAGGGCTGTTTAATTTATTTCAACGATTTATGTTTTAAATATCAAGTTTGTTTGTACTAACCAATTAATCAATTTCGCATAATCATCTCTGCAACCTCCCTCCATTCTTTGCTTATTTCGATTAAAAAGTTGTGAAAAATTAAGATTGTGATTCAAGTATAAGAAAGGAACTCTTCCATGCTTAATGATTTAATCTTTTTGAAGGTTCTATCAAAAGTATAAAACGCTCTATGCTTAATAGTTTAATCTCTTTGGAGATTCATTACCAACGGCATAAAACGTTTTATGCTTAAGAGATTCATTACCAAAAGTATACAACGTTCTATGCTCACTGATTTAATCTCTTAGGGGATTTACCACCAAAAGCATAAAATGTTATATACTTAACGGTTTAAATTCTTTGGAGGTTCACTACCCCAAATGTATACATGTTCTTATACTAAAGCACAATCTTTTATTTTTCATTTCTCTTTATTCATCAGTGTGTTTACTTTTAAGGGACTAATTGACCCTTGGAAATCACCAAGGAAAGTGTCATTATCACTTATTATCAAGTTTGGATTTCAAGTCATTATCACTCAAGTTTGGATTTTTCTAAGTCATTATTACTCTTTTGAGTTTGACTAGTCCTTGTTGCACATCTTGAGTTTGACTTGGAATCCCTTATCGCTTGTAAATAAGTTTGACTCTTCCTTTGTAATTTCCCCCGAAGAAAATTTTCTCGGGTTAAGTTGATGCTTGTTTCTCTTTATTGCATTTTGGACTTAGTGGACGTAAATATCACTTTTGCACAAACAAGAGAAAAGATAAAGAAATGGACAGGTAATAAAAAAAGGCTAATAAAATTGGTTAAAATTGGATTACAACCAACATAAAGAACCAATATGATTAATTGAATTCGGTCGGACGTTATACCGAGTTTATTGTGTCAAGGCTTGCCTTACATCAATTATTGTAATAAATTAGACAGCCCCTTTCATTTATTATTCATTCAGTTTTGTAATAATTATTTATTCGGACACTTGGACATTCGGACCCTCCTGCGTGAGGGCGCATTTGGACATTCGGACCCTCCTTCGTGAGGACAAATATGTAATAAGTTGTATGTCTTCCAACCCCCATTCTTTCTCCCTTTTATTTCACTGCTTATGATTGTTAGATTAGGGACATCATGTTTAATTAGCATTTTCTATGATTTGCATCCATTCGTTTACATGCATAAAAGTTCGGCTCATCATATTATTCAAATGTCAAATTCAAACTCTTTACTTGAATATATGCTCTATCACGTGCCTTGAATTGAATCGCATGCCATGTTAGTAACCGAGCTTATTACTTGCATGTTGTATGTGTTGCATTAGCCATATCGCATTAATTAGGATCATGCATTTTTTCTAACTATTTACTTCATTTTGACTCGCCTTCGGACATAAGGTAAGTTTTTATGCTTTAGCATATTGCATAAGTGTGATTGCTGTCATATCAAACATACTACCATGAGGCTAAATGCTTACTTGATATACCTGTTTGAATGCCTGTGGATGAAGGCTAATCACTTGAATTGGGATACTTTGATTCATGTATATATGAGATCACCATTTTCAGTGATACATATTCAAAACATTTTTTTTAAAACAAACATGGAATCAAACGTTCCAACTTTTCGTGAAATTAGTCTATACTTGTATGTTACATATAGAACAAGAGCATATATTGTACATAAAAATCACATCATGATTAGTAGAGGCCGATCTTTGATCGGGTGAGTGGGGTGTTCAATTATTGACCTTCCCCTCTCATACCTAAGTTTCCGAACCAAGACACTTTGGTAATGACGGACTAATGGCCTTTGGCACGAGTCACGGGTTTCCTAAATTTCCCATAAATATTTAGGTGGCGACTCTGAAATCTGGCAAAGCAGTCCATTTTTGGCATTTGATTCAAACATCGATTTTCCAAAAACAATTGCCGGATTTGGACTCTTTTTGTGTTTCCACTGTTTCACATTGCACTTGTGAAATCAGAATCAGAACCAACACACAAGTGGAGTCCGAACTGTAAGGGCTATTTCATTCTTTCGAAAGGGAGCGCGAAAAGCCGAGCTACAGTTTCTGGCGACTCTGCTGGGGAATTAGAGAACTTGACTCAAACTTCATGATGTGAATTTTTATTTACATTTATATGTTCTTTGCATTGCATTTGCATTGGTGCCCCTAAGTCCCTGTGTTTGCCATCTATTATTCCTGGACGGTTTGCCGGAGGCTTGCCTACAAAGCTTGCCAAAAGGCTGACCGGTCATGGCTCTGTCAAGTTGGGAACACAACCCTTGGATCTGGATTACCGCTGTACCGCTTGATCCTCCTTTCACTTTTCAGTGTTAGGTGTGAGAGGTATATTAGGTAGTCTTGCTGAGGTACCCTTTGTGACTATTTGACCTAATGCATATAGTACGCTCTAGTGACCATTCAAATTAGGACAGGATGCTACCCGTACAGGATGTTATGAAGCCACTTGTTTGAATAGTGAACCCTAGATCATTTCAAAAAGCTAGGACAGGATAACCCTACCCTCCATAGGGGTGTTTGTTCTCTTTCTTGCTATGTGCAATGTATTGGATCTATACAGGGGTTCTCAAATTCTGAACAGTGGTTCAGGCATTTCAGTTTGTGGGGTTGAGTTCAGTGTGTCAGTATGAGTTAGCAGTAATCAGTGATCAGTTGAGTCGAAACGCTGCTAAAATTCTGATTGGGGGTCCCATTGTTTTTTTCTAGTTTGCAAACATGGCTTCAAAAAAAAAAAAAAGATAAAAAAAAACAAAAACAAAAAAAAAACAAAAAGGAAAAAAATAATACTAAGTCAACTCATTTATTTGTGTTGTTATTTTATACCCAAAAAAAAAATTATTAAAAAAAAAAAATCATCAAATCATTTTGTTTGTATCGTTTTAGTAATTGTTGTTTTTCCAAAAAATTTAAAAAAAAAAAAAAAAATGGGAATGGGGTTTGTTTTCTTTTGTATATAAAATGTGTTTTTTTTTTGAGTATATATATTAAAAAAAAAAAATTTGATATCCCACAAGTCCACCAGTGTAAATAAATAGAACTTGTGGGATATCTGACCATTTCTGTAATTGGGGAGTGACCACCTGTTGATTACACGGGCTTTATTTTGAATGTTGTGGATGGCCCACATGTTGACTAGCAATTTGAGAATGGTTTTATTCTGAGTTCTGAATTGAGTATTAAGTCTAAGTTTGATACCACCAAGTTTGTAGAGTTGGGATCAGACTCGAGTCATTCTAGTGAGTCAAAGTCTGTTGATTTCAAGAGTGCTAAATCTAGACATTTATGTCCTGTCTAGATCTTCTTTGTCTTTTTCTTTTGAGTCTATTGTCATTGCTAAGTCATAGTTTCTTTCCAATAAACCAAAAAAAAACAAAAAAAAAACAAAAAAACAAAAAAACAAAAACAAAAAAAACAAAACAAAATGCCATAGAGTCTGCCTACTTTTCTATGCTTTTAAATCATTGCATTGACCAAAGTTTTTCAAAACTTTTTCCAAAACTCTGATAAAAACAAAGAGGAAGAATTTCCTCGGGATTTGCAAATTTTGATCAACTGAGAGGAAGAGAGGTGTGCTAAGCCCTTGATGAATGAGATCATTTTTGTTAATGTGGGTACTGAGAAGGATCCTGGCTTGGTCCAAATTGGTTCTATCATGTCTTCGTAAGAATACGAGTGATTAGTCACTTTGTGAAAAGATTTCAAAAAACTATTTTTGCGTGGTCCTACGAAAACATGCCTGGAATTGATTATACAGTATAGGGTCCCTCTTGACTCAAGGTCCGACCTCCTTAGCTCCTTAGCTTTCAAACCATGATTCGAAGTATTCAATGATCAACCAAAGTGTAAGGCTTGCATAGCCAAATTGGAAACAGCCCTTGAACTAGGGGCAATGATGTGATTCAAATGGAGACAGCCCTTCAACTAGGGGCAATAAGGTCGAATATGATTCAAATGGAAACAGCCCTTGAACTAGGGGCAATGATGTAATTCAAATGGAGGCAGCCCTTCCACTAGGAGCAATAAGGTCGAATGTGATTCCAGATTTGAAACAACCCTTGAACTAGGGGCGAAAGTGTGAGGCTTACATATCCTAAAATGGAGACAACCCTTGAACTAGGGGCAAGAAGGTACCACCCTTGAGAGGCTCGCTGGGCTGAAAACTCGGAAGGGCGACCCAGGCAAAAGTTAGAGCACAAAAATAAAATAAAAAAATAAAAAGAAAAATGAAAAGCTCGCAAGGTTAAAAACCCGAAAGGGCGGCTTTGGCAAAAGTTAGAGCATAAAAGGAGAGTGTCAATACCCGAATGAACCTTAGCCAGAATTATGTAGGGCCTGTGATTCAGATTGGAAACAACCCTTAAACTAGGGGCAAGAAGGTCAAACATGGGTTAGATTGGAATCAACCCTTGAACTAGGGGCAATGATGTGATTTTAGATTTGAAACAGCCCTTGAACTAGGGGCAAAAGGTTGGATGTGATCAAAGAGTTAAAACTGGATCGTTTCCTAATGAAGACCGCCTAGAAAGGCAAAACCCAGAATTTGAGAGAATGAATGTTATTATTGAAGGATAGTCGAGTTCCTATCCACTACACTAGGGCAACACTAGGGGCAAATGCAGACCCAATTAGCCTAGTCCCTACATCATCATATCTACTGGTCAAGTGTAGTAGTTGTTCTGATAGATGGCCTAGAGATTTCACACCCAATCAACACGGACAAAGTAAAATGAAAGTAACCCTTGAGAGGCTCGCTGGGCTGAAAACTTGGAAGGGCGACCCAGGCAAAAGTTAGAGCAGCAAAAACAAAAAATTTTAAAAAAAAAATGATGAAAAAAAATATAGAAAAAAAAATAAAAAAAATGAAAAGATGATGAAACAAAAAGGAGAGTGTTAATACCCGAGTGATCCTTGACCGGAACTACGATGGCCTGATTCCTATCTTGAGGATACGTAGGTAGCTTCATCTTGAAGTTCGGCCCCAATAATTTTTGTTAACTCATTCATTTCGTCCATGTTTGATTGGTGTATCTTTAGTCAACCTGGTTGTCCTATCCGTGTTTGATTGGTGTATCTTCATTTTGCTCAGTTCAATTGGTTCAAT
>JAPPVO010000036.1:16662366-16707322 GCA_030407325.1 Camellia japonica | reverse complement strand
ATTTGTGAGAATCAGTTATGT
Organism: Camellia japonica; assembly: GCA_030407325.1. NCBI lineage: Eukaryota > Viridiplantae > Streptophyta > Magnoliopsida > Ericales > Theaceae > Camellia > Camellia japonica. Next base: position 16,707,301 of record JAPPVO010000036.1, on the reverse strand, counting down.
CTGCGGGTATCTGATTCAGTTTTGTGAGACAGTGATTTCTGGGGAACAGTGATCAGTAGTAGAGTACAGTTGTTCGGCTGCACCCGTGTTTGATCCGTTTGGGCTGAAATGCTGCTTGTTTTTCCTTTCAGTTCAGAGAGTTCCAGAATAGTCAGTGTTCCCTCTTGCCGAGGCAAGACCTATGATGACGCAGAATTCAGAAGAGATCGTGGTTATGACAGCCGCGTTGGGTCAAGAGATCACTCCACAAAGTGAGACCAATATTGATATGCCGCATCCACCCAGATCGCCTGCTGCGCGCCCGGTCTGGACCCCCCAGCTATACCAGGCTCGCGAGCCTACTACATTTGAACTAATGGGGATGATAGGTGATCTCCAGAGATCCGTGGCAGATCTCGCCTACGGAATGTCAGCTTCACCGCCAGCCGCACCATATGCCGGAAGTTTTGCACCCCAAGAGCCCCCACTGTTAGGGCGGATCGTGATTGAACTCAGCCAACCGGAGATGGCCCCAACTATAACAATGACATGTCAACGTCAACCCAAACCCTTGATCAGGCTGAGGCCAGAGGTAAAAATAAAGTGAAGGCAGATGCCGACCCTATCGAACAACTGCTGTGGGCAGTCGAGGCTTTGAAAGCCGCAGGGATGAACAAGCAACAGATATCTGCAGTTGTGACAAAAGCTGTAGAGGATGCTTTCCCCACTCCACCTGAGGGTAGTTCAAGTCAGTTAGAAAGCCGGATAGGCCCCGCCATGCCAGAACAGCTCCTCCCATTCCCAACCCTGTACCCGGAAGGATCAGAAATCTAAGGCGGCACCTGCCGACCCGTTCGCTAGTGCGTCTAGCAAGAATGCTCAGACTTCGAAGTACCTGCCCCGAGGGCGCAGGGTCTTTCATGCTCTTTACATGCCATTGTCCAAGGCACTTAAATCCTCGCCGAGAGAGGGCATCTCAAGCCCTGGAGCCTCGACTCCTCCCGAAGAATCTCCCTGCTACACATGATCCTGCTCAGTACTGTGCGTACCACCAGCAGACAGGCCACCCTACCGACAATTGCTTCCGCCTCTGTCATGAGGTGCAGGATTTGATTGATAATGAGGTTATCCTCCCGCCCACCTCGGCCAAGTCCGTTACCACCCAGTTATTGGATTTTGAGGACACAGATACTGCAAGTATGTAATTGGAGAGTGAACCGCCTGCGGGCAGTGCCTGGTGCATTACGGATGTGGCGTCTGGCGCGCATTTTTGAGCATCTGCGAACACCAGTTTTGTAAATTCCGGCTTGGGTATCGAGTCGGCCTCTTGTTTTGAGTCTGTCTCTTTGTCTTGAGTCAGTCTTTTTGCTTACGGGTCTGTCTTGTTATAGCAAGCCCCCCCCTTTTTTTTGTTGTATAGAATGCCAGGTGATTCCGGGGTTGTTGCCTCGGACACCGCTTTGTCTTGTAATTACCCGTTTTTTGGTTTTTGAGTTTGCCTCTGCCGAGGGGCCAGTTATACCAACAAATCTGAATGAAACAGCTGTGGCTATCTCATTTTCATGCTTGCTTTCAGTGTGAGTTAGTTGTGCCAGAGGAGGCGAACGAAACGGCAGTACACTCTACTTGCTCTCTTGTGCCCGGAAAATCATTGTAATGACCTAAGCTTTTCAAAAACCTTTTCGAACGCTGCGGTGGTAAAAAAATGAAGAGGAAGCAATTCCTCGGGTTTTGCGAAACTTTGATCATATTTGAGAGAAAGATAGGCATACTAAACTTTTAATGAATGAAATCATGCCTGTCAGCGTGAGTACTGAGAAGGATCCTGGCTTGGTCCAGATTGGTTCCACACTTTCTTCAGCGCGAGCGATGTATCGCCTTCTTAAAAAACTTTCAAAAAAAAAACAAAATGTTTTGCGCGGTCCTGCGAAGACCTGTGTGGAATCGCTCTTGAGATTGTGAAGCCGAGGATCGCTCTCAGCCTCAAGATTCGACCTGTTTGTTTGAACCTCGAACTCATTCGGAACATTCAACGGTCAACTGCCAGAGGAGGCTCGTGTAGCCAGATTTGAAGCAGCCCTCGAGACAAGAGACACCAAAATCAGATCAAGAAGGTCAGGTCTCACTAGAAAAGGCTCGTGAAGCAACCGTGATGGATTCTTCTGCAAATCGACACAGTAGTCACTCTCCTGGATACGGATGACTTCAGGATCTCAAAACCATTTGGCATGGACTTGTTACACTTTTACCCTTTGAGAGGCTCGCTGGGCCGAAAACCCGAAAGGGCGACCCAGGCAAAAGTTAGAGCAAGGCAAAATAAAAAAAAAGAAGAGAAAAAAAAATGCAAAAACAAAAAAACAAAAAAATGAAAATGAAAAATTTTGAAGAAAAGAAAAAAAGAAGGAAGAAAAAGAAATAGAGAAAAGAAATGAAAAAAAGAGAAAGAAGAAAAGAAGCTCGCAGGTCGAAAACCCGCATCGGGCACCTTGGCAAAAGTTAGAGCCTGAAAAAGTGAAGGTTAAAATATCCGAGTGTACCTTAACCGGAACTACGTAAGGCTTGATTCTCCATGTTTGGGATACGTAGGCAACTTCATCTTGAAGTCCAGCCCCCGACGCTTTCATAGCGCCTCAGTCCATGTAATGGTTTTGATCATCCTTCCTTCTTCCACTCCGATACGAAGTTTGGTTATAAACCGGAACTACGTAGGCTTGATTCCCAGTTTGGGATACGTAGGCAACTTCATCCTGAAGTCCAGCCACCATTGCTCTTACAGTGACTGTGTCCATATATTGGTTCAGACCATCGTCTTCGAGAGTTCAGTCGTCATTGATAAAAGCAGTTTGCAGCATGCTGCGGCACCATCCAGACAAGGGGCAACTTTCCGTTGTCGCAAAGTTACCGTCCAAACCAGGGGCAACTTTCCGTTGCCATGCCCCGCCTTCAACAAGGGGCAATTTTTCCATTGCCTCCGATCCGAGGTTGCGCATCTCGAGCGTAAGTTCCGTGCTCGTCGAGCATTGACTGTTTGCAAAAGAATATAGTTTTTGAAAATTTTTTACTGAAGTTGACTATTTTCTTAACAACTATCTCATTTTCCAAAACCGGGCCATTTTCTTGGACCCAAAAAGGGAAAATTTTCAGTGCTCACAGCCTGACTTGCATGATTTTCAAATCAAAAATTGAACAAGCATGTTAATCTGACGTCATTTTGGTCAAAACTGTTTTAGAAAGAAAACAAAAAAATGGTCAAAGTAATGAACTAGGGGCACAGTTGACGGGTATCCTGTCTTTCCCCCGCCGTCAACATACTTGCCAGAAAGGCACCCTATTCGCCGGAAGAGGACCTTCCCTGTCCGGAACCTCGGTTGAACATCACCGAAAGGAATAGCCGCAAGCTAGCTGTATCGGGCGTAAACCCTCAAACTCCTATTCATCCATCAATCACCCGGGGGGGGATGAAAAATGAGAGAATAAAGAATAGAGAGGTGCAAGTTGAGAGAAAAAGTAAAAAAGGGTTTTTGAGAGAAAAACCGAGCCTGAGGGCCGAGTGATGTGAGAATCACAAATTAGAAAGGGTGGGAACAAAACCCAGGAAACTGGCTCCTCGTGATCTGAGGTCTCTCACACGTCTGTGAGTTGTGTCTTTTGTTTTGGTTTTGTCGCAACTCTTGTCTTGAGTCTTCCCCGAGTGCGTCTCGTTGCGTTTAGGTCGTGTGTCTTTTGTTTTCTTCAATTGAGTGTTTCTCGCTGTGTTCAGCTTCAGATTCGATATCCAGGTTGAAAACCCCTCCTTATTTCAAAAATCGTTTAGGCTTAGACTGCTGTGCCATTCTTCACATCCATGCGAAACAAAAGAAGAAAAGGGAAAATTTGGGGCATCTGAGTGTGCTTCGATTTCGGCTGGTTTCAGCCTTTGTGGTCCGTCTTATCAGATTGGGCTGTTTGTTCAGTGCTTGCCATGTGCGGAGAGAACCAAGTGCCATGTTGCGGGCTGTCTACAGATCAATCCCCAGTGGAGTATGGGCTATGTGTTCAGAATGAAACAGTAGTTTGCTTGGGTTGTTTTGCTATTAGCTGGTCAATTATCTGATTATTACAGTATAAGTGCTCAATTTTCAGACGGCAGATCAATATCATTTACATTTGAGGTGTAATATGATGCAATGCAGTGCAAAGTATGAAATGTACAGATACAACACTTTTTAGACAAAAATGAGTTTGTTTCATTTCATATAATCTTTTTCAAGTACATAGTTTTGAAGAAAGCAAAAACCCGCCTGCGGCGGTACAAGGTACTCTAGCTACCAAGAAGAAAGGAAAAAGTACAAAAGAAGAAAAACAGCAAAAATCTAGGTCAACATCAAGAGGTCTCAAGCTTGGGAGTCCGTCCTCGCCCTCTTCCTGGACGAAGGTCCAGGAGCATCATCAGGAGCAGCGCTGTCATCAGAGCCCGAGTCAGTATCACCTCCGGTCTCCTCCTCAGACGACCCCGCCTCTGCCTCTACCTCTGCCTCGGACCCGGACTCAGACTCATCATCCTCGTCATCAGGAATGGGTTCCCGAGAGCTACTCCCAACATGAGTACGCCCTCCCCTGGTACGGGGACATGCAGTCTCTCCACGCCCTCCTCGAGCAGGAATAGAGGGCCCAGCTGGAGCACCACCCACCGGAGGGATCTGGAAAGGAGGCTGAAAAGCATAAAAGGCAAATGCATCAGTACGCCGTGAGCAGTGAATCAGTGCAGAATACAAGTATGAGTACAGTGTGTGAACAGTGAGCAGTGTATCAGTGCAGAATACAGTGTATGAGTACAGTGAACAGTGTGAGCAGTGTATCAGTACAGAATACAGTGTATGAACAGTGTAGCAGTGTATCAGTGCAGAATACAGTGTGTATGAGTATAGTATATGTATTTGCGAGGAGTGGATCAGTGCAGAATGCAGTGTGTGAGTACAGTGTATCAGGTGCCGAGAAGGCTGGGTATCCAGTGTTGTCTCGTGCATCAGATTATGCGAATCAGTTTATGTATGGTTTGAGACTGTGGTCAGAAAGAACATACCGGGATACTGTAAAGGGCCAAGAGGTCGAAAGTCCGCTGTAGCATCTCCATCATGGAGGCATTCATCTCCAATGACTGCCGGGTGTACTCGGAGGACGCCTGCAAAAGTATCAGATGCATCAGTATTCTGCGGAATATTAAATAAAATGAAACGAAATGCCAATGCAAGACGCGAAATGCAATAATACATACCGGAGGCAAGTCGGGGACACCGACCAACTCGTGATCAACCGGGGGAGGGGTAAAGGGGATCTGGTAGGTCGCCCCACCCTGCCCTCTGAAAGTCAGTGAAGTGGGCAGAGCAGGCCAGCTGGTCCCCCGCCCTCTCTGAACTCCGCCTCTACCACGGACTCGAGCTCTCCTCGACGCTCCCGCTCCAGCTGCCGGCACCGCTGGCCTCGCCCCCTCAGCTCGCCGACCACTGCTCAAGGGTCGCATAATGTAGGTCCGGACGTACTCGGCATAGTCGCCCTCGCCTCTGTGACGCTCCGCGCCCCAGCCAGCGGTGTACTCTCTCAGGTGCGCGAGGGAAAACCTCTCTGTATGCCTCATATGTGCAGGAGGCGGACCCGGAACTATCTGCTCCGGTAAACCCAGGGTCTGACGCAAGAAGCGCTCCCCAGGTACCAAGCCCGACAGACCGGGCCCTCCAACAGAATCCGGAGGCGAGCAGTCTCCTCTGCGCCCTCATAATGGTCTCTCACCACGGCCGGCAATGGAGCCCAAGGCTGCCAGGTGATCTGCGGGTACAAATGCAGTTTGTTATCTATCTGTTATCAAAATACAGTGTTATGCGAAGCTTAAGCAAACTCTAAAGTTGAACATACCTCTGCGGCGGTGATGGTGTCGAAGTAGCGGCGGAAGAAAATAAAAGACTCCCGGGTCTCCGCACACACCGCACATCAAAACGATGAGAAAATGGATGTCAAGCGGGATCTCCACATCGGGTACTGGGGCAAGCCTGGGAAAGTAGGCGTAGACCCACAACTGCAGAACAGATATCAGTATGACTATCAGATAAAGCAGAATACAAAATAAGGCAGAAATGGCAGAGCCGTGTGTTGTGCAGTGTATTGTGCAGAGTGTACAGTGTGTGTGCAGTGTATAGTCAGTGTAAAGCAGAGTATATATGTGTGCCGCGTGTGCAGTATATAGTCAGTGAGAGATAGACCGTGCAATATACAGAATACAGAAAATGTAAAGCAGAAAACAGAAATGTAAAAAGGGAAAGAAGATGTACCTCCCAAGCTCGCCAGTATCCGCCAAGGAGCTGTCCGCTGAGGCGGGAAGAAGAACTCATGTAACCATACAAAGTGGCCAAGCCTGCGCCACCCCAGTCGTAGTCGCGGATCCGCCTGACATCCACCAGTGCGCTCAACAGGCATAGAGGCACGGTGTTCGCCCGGTCGGCGAATAGGGTCGTCCCAAGCAGAAACATGATGAAGCCCCGCGCATACTGATCTACCTCCTCTGGGGTCATCTGCGCCTCCTCCTCCAAGGCTCGCTGAGTCCGGAACTGACTCTCGAACCACGAGTATCTGACAAACCCTGCTCGAGCAAGGGGAGGCTGAGCGCCGAGCAGGTACAGCTGGGCGGCGTCCCACTCACCCATGTCAGTATCGAAGGGAATCGGATCCCCCCTACCCCGATGCCGGTGAGCATCGAGAAGTCATAAGGGGTCATCGTCATGTCCCCTGCGACGGAGAAGTGGAAGGAGTTGGTGGTATCCCACCACCTCTCCACTAAAGCAGCGAGCAAGGGTCTGCAGGTAGTAAGCTGGGAGAGCCCCCTGCAGAAGATGCCAAAACCCGCCTCGTCGACGATCTGGAGAACCGCGTCTGGCAACTCCGCATACCAGTCTCGGGCAACGACATTCCCATACCCGCGGATGGTATGGGAGTCCCCCTGTAATAAAAAACAGCAATTGCGAAGCAATATTCAAGATGCAGTTTTGAGAAGCATACAGATATAGTGTGTGTGTGCGCGTTTCAAATGTAAAGCCGGCATTGGGTGTCAGTGTGCTAGCAGGGAACTACAACATATGATATGTCATGTGTCGAACGGTTCAGTACAGATGTAGCGTTGTGCACGTCTTTCAGATTCAGCCGGCATTGGGTGTTGTGTGCTAGCAGGGAACTACAGCATATGATATGTCAGTGTGTTGAGTGGTTCAGGGTAAATACGGCATGTGTGCACGTTTTTCAGAAATCAAACAGACATAGGCTGTCAGTGTGCTAGCAGTGAACTACAATGTGTGATGTATCAGCGTGTTCGAGTAAGTTCAGTGCAAACGTAGCATGTGTGCAAGTTTTTTTTTAAGATTCAGGCAGGTCCCGGGTGCCGTTGAGTTTGCAGTAAAATACGGTGTGTGCCGATGGTTTGAATGACTCAAGGTCAGTGCGCTGTGTGTGTATGTGCCAGTCTTAAACAGATATCAGTTGCAAGTTTGTTTGCGATCAACTACAACACGTTAGGGTATCTGAGCTAAAGCAGTTAAAGAGCATAACTAGCTACGGCAGTTTTATATCCTACATTGCAGAAAGTAAAGCAGAGAAAGAAAGTTACCTCAGAAGCACCATGTGACAAATGAGACTCTGGCTCACGGAGCAGTAGCTCGCGTGCCACGCCCCTCTCGAAGCTCCGGAACTGGCGTAGTCCATCGGGAGCATCACGTGAACCGCGGGCCTGTAGGTCTCCGGATCGAATGGCCGGATGCGGAGTGGCAAGGGCTCGGCCTCGGCCCATCTCGAGCTCTGGAGGGGGCCCGCCCTGTGGAAGGTCATCCGCCATCTCGAAGAGAATGTAAAATGGCTGGAAGAGGGAAAAATGGGAGAGAATATGAAAAGTCAACAAAAAGTCAACCCCGAGAGGGTCGGAAATGGCCGGAAAAGCCGAGGTGAGGAAAAGGCACGGGTATCGAGAAAAACTCGAGGGAAATAGGCCCCGAGTGGCGGAAATCAAGAAACAAACACCGAAACGAAGTTTCGTTCGGTTCAAAACACTCGAAACGCGAAGGTATTCGCGAATCGAACAACGAAACGGGGTTAGAACGCAAGAAAACGAGGAAATCGAAGGACGAAAATAGCCTAGGGAGAGAGAGGGGGAATTTTCGACCAAGGAGAAGTGAAGAAAATAGGGTTAGAAACCCTATTTTAAAAGACCCACGGCCGAAATGTCAAAACTGCCCCGAACAGGAATTGTTTGCCGGTCGGCCACACTCTTTGCCGGTCGGCAGTATTTTGTGCCGATGGAATTGTTTGATGGCCGATGGACGGCCGATGATGCATTATGATGGCCGGTGGACATCCGATGGTCTCCCACAGTGGTTTTTGAGCCTCCTACACCTTTCCTTGGGTTATATGAGTGGTCCATAACCTTCATTGCTTAAAACAGTGCAAAATAGTGCCTCTCCGACACAACCGGCCTCCGTTTTGACCTCGGATCGTGTCTCCTGTGTGTAGCACTCAAATTCGTGCAAGGTGTATCCTTCTCGTATCCTTTTGGCTCTTACAAAGTTCGAAAGATTGCCCCATGTGCATCGCATCCCTCGCACTGTCTTTGTGCATTGCATTTCAATCGCATTGTTTTGTTCATCCCGGTCTGGCGAGACCTTAAAACGCGCGGTCCAGGAGACCTAAAATCCTTGGGAGGTGCAAGACCTTCACTCGCGTTGTCTAAACGCACCGCGCTGTTTTGCGCATCTCATCACATTTGGCATGCATTGCACCGTGCTGTTTTGCGCACCTCATTGCATTTGGAATGCATTTCATCGCACTGTCTCGTGCACCGCATCCCAAATTCATGCATTGTCGTGCATTTCAAGTAAGCTTGCGTTGTCGCGCACTTCAACATCATGCATCATTTGCATTCCAAAAAAAAACAACAACAAAAAAAAAAAACATGCATTGTCATGCATACATTTTGCATCCCGGTCTAGGAGACCTTAAATCCTCTAAAGGTGCAATTCCTTTGGTGTTTGTCGTGCCCGAACGACTTTCGGTGGTCTGGTAAAGCCACCTGCCTGTGTTTGCGGTGAGTTCCTAGAAGACCAACTGGGACGGTGAAAACTAGAGTTCGAATGGCTTATGCCTAGAACGCAAAGGTTCGGGAGTTCCGAGACTAAAGTCTGGTTTAAATACCCAGGGGTGTATCCTCGGCTTGAAATCTGTATGGAAGCCCCAGAGGTTGAGGTAGCATGTCTGCGCCTCAGTTCTGGATACTAAACCAACCTAGTATGTCGCCCTGTTGGTAAGATAGGGAAAGCTGCAATCATAGCCGTTGCATCATAGTGCATTGTCATGCATACATGGTAAATATTGCATTGTCATGCATTTCCATTGTAGCTTGCATACATCTATTGCATTTTCCCCAGTAGACTGCATCATACCGCATTGTCATGCATTTGCATCGTAGCTTGCATGCATCCATTGCATCACTTCCATTTATGGCTTGCGCCTTTCCATGTTGAGCTTGGTCTGGTATGTGCCCATACTTTTTACGTCGAAGCATAGTTCAGTAGACCGTTCTATGTTAGCCGTGGCTCGTTTGTGTACATGCCTTTCCTAGGCAAGATTTGGTTTGGCCCGCGTGCCATATCCATTGTATCCATTTCCATTGCATATTTGTAGATATTGCATTATAGTTTGCATGCATTCATTGCATCACCCTCCGCCTATGGCTTGCATCTTTCCTTGTTGAGCTTGGTCTGGTATGTGCCCTTACTTTCCATGTTAAAACACAGTTCTGCATGTGTACGCGCCTATTCCACGCTGGTATGTTGGTTTGAGGGTTGCGGCACCTTTTCTGTGTTAGACATGGCTTGTTTGTGTACATGCCTTTCCTAGGCAAAATTTGGTTTGGCTGCACGCCATATCCATTGTTTATATTACATTGTAGTGTAATTTTGCATCCAGCATTAGGATCATCATTCTTCTCTCCAGCAGGTCGTTACCCCACTTATGTCATTCCACCCAATACTCGTTCTTGTGTCCGTCTACATTACTCATAGTTCAGTAGACCGTTCTATGGTAGACGGACTTGTTACCCCCATCCATCTATTTGACATATGTGTGGTTTTGAACCGCTCATGATTGGATCATGATTCGATTTCTTTGCATGTAGTTTGCATTTTTTTTTCAATTGCATTGTGTAGACACCCCATTTTTGACCGACCTTAAGACTCAGACGTCACCGATTGAGCGCTCGGTGATGTTGCATATTGTGCTCGTTCAGAAGTCTCAGAGTCGCGGCCGTGAGCCCTGCCTCCGGACTTCCGAACCCTCTTCTGTGCCTTGCCTCGGTTTGCGAACCGGACTCGGTTTTCTTTGTTTTCTTTCCTGAGGGGAGGGAGAGGTCCCATAGACCATCTCTCAGTAGCCGTAGGCCATTTTGCCCATTTCGGAGCCCGGTTCCCGGTTTTCGGAACCGTCAGGCCGTGTGCCTCGGTTCGGGACCGCCTAACCATCTTCGATTCCTCCGGTTTTTGGCATGCATCTCATTTACTCCCTTTCGAGGGACACTGGGGTCTTAGATACCCACTTCGTGGCCGAATGCCACTTTCGGTGTTTAACGGCCTATTTTCGGGATCCCGAACTGCGCGTTTTGGCCCCCGAGCATTCGTTTTGCATCGGTTTTTGTTCATTTTTGGCAGGTACCTCTGTTTTATCACCAGGAAGATCATTGGAGGGTGGGAGGCTAGCAATTGTCTCAGCAACCAGTTATGCTCTTCCGGCGCCCCCCGACGCCCGTTTTTCTCACTTCCGGGCTAATGTTGAACACCCTAGGGCATTTTCTTCGAGCCAAAACCACATATTTGTTGTACACCCATGGGAGGATCCTAAAAACACATGGCCGGCCATTAACTCTAATTGACCCTTTTGAACCCTTTTAAAAGTGGCTTGTTGTCTCTCTTGTTTCAGAGTCGCCAATTTCCAACCATAGGGTCTTGTTGTACACACATGGGGGACACCAATCTTTGGTGGCCGGCCAGTAACTCTAATTGACCCTTTTGACCCGTAGCCGGCCGGCCATAGGGGGTGGCCGGCCGGCCACCTGCAGCAAAAGCACCTGGCCGGCCTGTTTCCTCAGTGTGAGTCCATTCCAGCTGTGTCTTGGTTTTCCCCCAAAAATATCTCTATCCGGGGGAACCTTTTGGAGGGAAATAAGAGCTCATTTCCCTCCATTTTGAGAGGACTCTTCTCTCCCTCTCTTGTCTATATTGCTGTCCTCCCAACTCAAGAAAGAGGGTTACAAGGATTGATTGGAGCATATACACACATACCACTCCATTTCCTTCAAGTTTTGGTTCCATTTCCTCCTCATCTTCAAGCTCTACCATCACAACTCCATTCCAGCAGCTAGGAGAGCTTTCCAGCAGCTAGAAGGCATCCATTCTTCAAGCAAAAGGCAGCCAAGACTTGTCTACAAGGGTAAGTCTCAATCTCCCTCTTTTGTAGCACTTTCTTACCTCATTTCTTAAGCCTATTTGCTTTTTGTTTTGGGCTCCGAACTTAACTGAAACTAGGTCTATTTTGAGCTATTCTTCATGTTTGTTTAAGGGCTCAACCCTGTTTGAGCCCTCCATTTGGCACTTGCTTCAATATCATCTTATATGCCAATATTTTGCATGAAGTTTCTAACCTATGAGTGATCTGTTTTCGAGCATAATGTAAACTGTAAGAGGGCCTATCTTGAGCCCCTCTTCAACATTGAAGAAGGGCTAAACCCTGTTTGGGCCCCCTATCTTGCACTTGCTTCACAATTCTTCCAATTTACCGTAAATTTGCATGATTTGTTTGGCCTATATGTAAATTGTTTTGGAGCATGTCATGAACTGTGAGTAAGCTTATTTTGTGTCCCTATACAACATTGTAGAAGGGATCAACCTTGTTGGGGGTCTCCATGTTATACTTGTCATTTACCCCTCTCGACCCCCATTTTTGCATGCTTTTTTAAGCTTATCTAGCTTCTGTTTTCGGCCATCATCAGAACTGGAAAGAGTCATATTTTGTTCTTCTTGACATAGTTCATTAAGGGTCTTTGCTGGTTTGATGAATGTTTGGGGTACCTCATATCATAGCCTTGTGTATCCTAGTTCTTGCATGACATTTTTAGCATGTTTTCATACTGAGTTGGGGGATGTCATCTACTGTAAATGTTCATATTTTTAGTCCCTCATCAGTGTTGTAGAAGGGTACTTTTCCATTTGAGCATCGCATGTATCACTTGCTTCAATACCCCGCTTGCGGGGCCATTTTTGCATACTTGCTTAATCCTATGTGTGCTTGCTGTTTAGCCCTTTTTATGACTGAAAAATGCTTGTCTTGGGGCTGTCTTGCTACTGTATTTTCATTCCATGTCTATATTGTGCATGTTTGGTATAGCTATAGGCCATTTCGGGTGCCTAAATTCATGTTTCGGGGCCATTTCATGCATTGGGTGTACTTTCGCCTCATTTCGGGGCTGTTTTCCCCCACATTTCGGAGCCAAAATTCATTTTCATGTTTGCATATCATTTCCATGCCATTTCATGCCTTTATGTCATTGCCTCGGTTTGCGCGCCCGTGTGCACGCATTTCGAGGCACTTCATTTTCATCCATCGGCCTCTTATGTGAGTGTAGCTGAGACTCACTCATGTTAGTGTAAGCCCATTTTGCATCCTGTATGCCATTTTAGTCCTGTTGCATTCCGTATACCATTTTCTCGGTTTGCGTGCCCGTGGGCACGCATTTCAAGACATCTCATTTTAGTCTCATTGTATATCATATTTCATGCCATTTCATGCCTTAGGGCCATTGCCTCGGTTTGCGCGCCCGTGTGCATGCATTTCGAGGCATCTCATTTTCATCTATCAGCCTCTTATGTGAGTGTGGCTGAGGTCCACTCGTGTTAGTGTAAGTCCAATTTGCATTGCGTATGCCTTTTCATGCCTTAGGATCATCGCCTCGGTTTGCGCGTCCGCGTACACGCATTTCGAGGCATCTCATTTTCATAGCATTATGCATGCTAGGATTGTATTTTAGTTGCATTCATGCATATCATGCATATTGCATCGTGTTCGGGATAGGAGTTAGCCCGGGCACGGGAAACGAGGCACGTTTCGTACTCTGAGTGACGGAACGGGTCTCAATTCCCAAGTCACCGACACTCCGGATTACCCATGATGGAGTTAGGTTTTGTTGTAGCATTCACTTGCATTCATCCTATATTGAGTTGTGCAAATCGGCCCCTCGGCCATCATGCATCGAGATACGTGATTGGTGGCACGAGGATCGAGGCATGCATATATTTGTGAAATACATTGCTATGCCCCTTTCCTGCTCTCTGTTGCAGCAAAATGAAGAATCAGCAACTTTTCGGAGTTGGGCACGCATTTCGAGGAAAGGTGCAAACAGAGGCTAATTGGGGCATCCCAGTGGATTTCCGCGCAAGGCAGCCCAGCATATATCATTCATCAGAATCGAGGCAGCCCCTGGCTTGCATGCCAGTTTACAGTTTTTTTTTTCTTACTTAATTTGTTAGTTAATTAGGAATTTGTATATTATTCGGACTGTATATTATTCGGACTGTATTATTCATTCGGACCCTCTGCGCGAGGGCATAATTGTAATAAGTGTGCGTGAGTGTGGTGTATGTCTTCCAACCCCACGTCTTTCTTCCCTTTTATTTACCCGCTTATGATGGTTAGATTAGGGCATATTTCGATTAGCATACAGTATGACAGCATGTTTGCAACATTCATCTGTTTTGCACACACCGGGCTCGGCGCATCATACAAACTGCATTTGTATTTCAATTCCAAAATTGAATACATGTTAGTTGTAGCATTCCATATGCCATGTTTAGAATAGCCGAGCCTGCTATAGTTGCATTATTGCATGCGTTGCATTAGGCATTTCTGTATAATTAGGATCATGCATGATTTCTAATAAGTTTCTGTTTTCGGCTTGGAGTACTCGGTGAGTTTTATGCTTTAGCATCCTTGTATGCGTGTGAGTGTTGCCATGAATAGCATGCTTACCATGAGGCTATATGCTTATGTGATATAACTGCCTTGAATGCCTGTGGGTGGAGGTTGTGTTACTTGAAGTGGGACAATGCATTGATTGTTTGTTTTAAGCCCACTAGATAGTGGCAAAATCATGTTTTCTAAGCCCACCTGAGGGTGGCAAATCCACGTCTGAGCCTACCTGCGGGTAGCACCATCAAACCATTTTCAAACAAACAAACATGAAATGTTTTGTTCCAGTTTAGGCGGCCCAGTCTATACTTGTTTGCTGTGCGCATCACATAGTAAACCTAGGCTAAATAACCGGAATAAGAACTCACAATGTTTTCAAAATAAGATATCATGGTTAGTAGAGGCCGGTCTTTGACCGGGCGAGCGGGGGTGCTCACGAAGTGACCTTCCTCAATCGTACCCAAGTTCCCGAGCCGAGGCAACTTTGGTGATGACGGACACGTGGCCTTTGGCACCGAGTCAGGGTTTCCTAAATTTCCCAAAAATAAAATATTTAGGTGGCGACTCTGTATCTGGCGAAGCAGTCCATGTTTGGCACTTCTTTCAAAAAATCTGTTTTCAAAACGATTTGCCGGATTTGGACTCTTTGGTTCGAGATTAAGAACCGTGACACGAATCGAGTCCGAGCTGTAGCGAGGTCCCCCGCGGGCTTGTTACACATTGCATTTTCATTTGCATTATTTATACATTGTTTTGTATATATTGCATATCATTTTGCATTCATTCGTGCATTGTCATGCATGTTGCTAACAATATCATACCTGTTAAGTTTGTTTTCTTTACAGGCGCGATATTGTATGTACGGTTCATTTACCGCTGGTGGAACCAGACGAACCGGACAGGTGTTGTATCCTCCGCGTGAGACGTATCGAGAATTGCGTAATTCTCTTACATCCTTTCTGCATTGTAGTGTAGTTTGGTGTATGCTAGCTTAAAACTGTCGCATGTGTGCTTCGTTACAGCTTTCTTTGCATGATCATAAGTTATGCTCGGCTCCGTGCATTGTCTTGCATTTTGCCCCTGCCTTCGGGCGCATACCTTGTTTGTCTTACATGTTTGTCTAAGTCTTCGGCCTTGTCAAAAATGGGTCGTCTCTGGGCTTTGACATTCACTCCCGTCATTATTATGACTTTCGAGTTCTGTCAAAGAGGGGCAACTGTAGACACCCCATTTTTGACCATCCTCAAGAGTTGGACGTCACCGCTTGAACACCCGGTGATCATCCATGTTTGTGTTCGTTTGGAGTTCCTGGAGGTCTCGGCTACGCGCCTTGCCTCAGGATCTCCGAACCCGACAGTTTAGTGTCTGGTTTTGCACCAAACACTTGTGTTTTGCCTTGGAGGGGCAGGGAATGCCTTGTGAGGCATCCCCACACATCACCGGCCATGGCTAGAAGCCATCGGCTGGTGTTTTGTTGCCATCGGCAATGTATATTGCCGGTCGGCACTCTTTGTTGCCGGTCGGCAGTCCATTTTGTCAAAATGGCAATTTTGAGCAGCCGACTACTGTTCATCTGCTTTTGCAAATATTTTAAGACAGCTGTCTTGCATTTTGTTCCCCTCCATACACATGTATGGAGGGATGGCCTTCTTGTTAGCTTCCTTGGCAAGCTTTACAAGATGGATTGCCTATAAGAAGAGGGCTCCTCTCTTGGAATTAGGGTTAGAAAAAAGTTGGAGAGGAGAGTGAGAAGACTCTGGTTTTAGGGTTTAAGTTAGTGTATCTAGCCTATATCTATATCTCTTCCTCTCTTGCTATTGTGTGTGTTTTAGGCTTAGTTTTGTGCACAAACACCTACCATCACACCACCCTCTTGGAACTGAGGTTCTTGAGGCTCTTTTTTGGAGCTTTGAAGCTGGTTTGGAGCTCAAGGGGCTACTGGTCCACCATTTTTGAAGGTAGTCTACAAGGGTAAGAAACTAGTCCTTTTTACCCCTTTCTTACATTCTATTTTTGCCTATCTTAGAACTGTTTTTGTGCTTGGTGTATAACACAAAAAAGTTCTGTTTTTAGGCCCTCTAAATAGTTGGTTTAGAGTGTTTTGTGGTTTGGAGGTGTTTGACTCCTCTTAAGCCTTGAGGGCCTCCATTTTGTGCTATTTTGAGTGAGCTTCGGGACTTTGGTGTTTGGGTCTCCTCACCACTGAAATCTTGAGGGATTTCAATGGTAAAGATGATGCCTTGAAGTCCCAAGAAGGAGAGGGCCACCCCCTCTCCTTGTTGTCCTTGAAAAGGGCACCTTTTGGCCTCTTGAGGGAGCATCATGTTTGAGTGCTTGTTGATCATGCCATAGCTTTTTTATGCTTATTATGCCATGATATAACATTTTTGTGTGTTGGTTTTGGTACACCATGCATGCCTTGCATATATGCCTTGTAATGCCATGTTTAGGCCTTGACATGCCTTAGGTTGTAAGCCCTTGTTTTAGCATGTTTTAGGCTTAGCCTTGTGAAGGTTTTGTGTTTATTTTGCCATGTTTAAGGTCTGTCCTAGGTTGCTTTCGTCGACCGTGGCATGGTTTGTATGGCTACCTTACATTTTGGCTTGGTTGGCCTTGGATATGTGAGCATTGTTGCATGCTTTGTTTGGTTTATTTAGTTGGTTTGGTACCTTCTATAACATGATTTCAGAGCTTTACAATGCATGCCATATGTCCATACTTAGCCCCTTTCAAGTGTGCTTGAGAGTTGCTTGTTTATGCTTAAGTGTTAGGCCTTGACATGTGCATGTGTGTATGTGTTTGGTCTCACCTCTTGAACTTTTGGCCACTGTTTTAGGCCTATTTAGAGCTACCTAAATCATGTTTAAGCCCATCCCTTTGTTGGTTGCACATGCTCCACGTGTGTTGTAGCATATTGGTAAGTTGTTGCATGTTAGAACTCACATGATTGAATGAAGTCACATGTTTGTTTGTATGCTTGGACATTCACATCACATCTGGCATGCTTGATGACTAACATTGATGTTTCATGTCTTGTATGCTTATTTGCATTGCCATGATTGCATACTAGTTAACATGCCTAGGTTGCATTCCATCTAGCATGCATGCCTTGTCCCTTGATTAAGTGATAGGGAGTGGGCCTTTGTTTGTTTGGTTTGCATTGCATTTGAAATCAATGTGCACAACTTGGTTCTTTGGGCCATCATGCATGGAATGCTTGATTGGTGGTCCAAGAACCAAGGACCATGTCCCTTTGAGTCATAAGCATGATAAGAGGCTTGGTTGGTGCATACATGGCTTGAATTGCATTGCCATGCAATATTCTGTCCTCTGCTGCTGTCAAACAGGTTCTGCAGGAATTTATTGCCGATCGACTGCACAGAGTGCCGACCGGCAATCAATGGGTGGCCGATAGCTTCACTCTCTGCCGGTGACCACATCCCACTGTCGGTGGAAATTCTACTCAGCCGGTGGTGTCTTCCAATATCCAGGGAAGCAGTTCTGAGACTTTGACAATCTTCAGAGAGGCAAAGCAGGGAAAACAGAGGCAGTCTATGCATGACAGTGCACTTCCGAGCAAGACCGAGCATGCATTGCATTGGGCACTCCTCCCGAGGCGGTTTACTGTTTTTCCTAGCTTAGTTAGTTTGTTAACTACTTAGGCAATTTGTAATAATTAATTAGCTCGTAGTTAATTAATTTGTACTATTCTTTTGGTCCCTTCGGGCGAGGGCGAATCTGTAATAAGTGTGGGTGCGCGTGTGTGCATGTCTTCCAATCCCCACTTCTTTCTTCCCTTTTATTTACCTGCTTTCAATGGTTAGTATTGGGGCATGTTTACTTTAGCATATCCTATGCTATGCATGCGTGCATCCAGACATTTGTCTTGCATGCACCGGGCTCGGCGCATCATGCTAACTGCATTTGTACTTCAATTCCAAATTGAATACGTGCATTAATTGATTGCATTCTACATGTCATGCTTAGGTTAGCCGAGCCTGCCCTAATTGCATCATGTATGTGTTACATTAGTCAAACTTAACATAAACTAGGACCATGCATGTTTGCTAACTAGTTTATTGTTTTGGCACGGAGTACGATGTAAGTATTTTTATGCTTTAGCATACCGCATGCGTGTGGGTGTTGACATAACAGTATGCTTACCATGTGGCTAGATGCTTATGTGTTATAAACTGCTTGAATGCCTGTGGGTGAAGGTTGGATTGTTTGAGTTGGAACAACTCATTGAAATCCGTGTTTTAGCCTACTTGCGAGTAGCAAAATCCAACACATTTTTCAAAATGAACGGATATGCAATGTTTACTTCCAAATTAGGCGACCTAGTCTATACTTTTGTTGTTGTGCGCATCACATAGTAATTCTAGCTAATTAATCGGAATAAGAGCACATAAAGTTTTCAAAATCGGATATCATGGTTAGTAGAGGCCGGTCTTCGGACCGGGCAAGAGGGGTTGCTCATAGCTGACCTTTCCCAATCGTACCCAAGTTCCCGAGCCGAGGCAACTTTGGTGATGACGGACACGTGGCCTTTGGCACCGAGTCAGGGTTTCCTAAATTTCCCCATTAAAAAATATTTAGGTGGCGACTCTGTATCTGGCAAAGCAGTCCATGTTTGACACTTCTTTTCAAAAATCTGTTTCTCAAAACGATTTACCGGATTTGGACTCTTTGGTTCAGATTTAGAACCGTGACACAAAAGGGAGTCCGAACTGTAGCGAGGTCCCCCGCGGGCATGTTTACAACCCCATTTTGACCGGCCTTAAGACTTGGGCGCTTTCTTTTGATTACCCGATGATGACAATTAGAATGTGTTTCTCGCAGAATTCTCATTAAAAGAAATGGAATTTGAACTTTAATCCCAACCTTCACCATTATGGCCAAATTATTTTAAAATATTGAATATTTCATTAATTTAGTATTTTTGTAATTTTTCATAATTTTATGTGTTTGTTCATATTTTTGGTGTATTATAAAAGAAAATAATAAAACAAATTATCTTATGTGTTTAGAATTTTATATATGTTTGGTATTTTATATAAGATTATATTAGTATATTATATGTTTAGTATTTTGGTATAAATTATATATTTTAGATATTTTAGATATATTATAATATATATATTTATATTATATATATTATAAAATAAAAATAAAAAAATAAATCGTTTGATGTCGGTAGACCGACATCAAACATCAGGCAACTTTGCATATATATATATTTATATTATATATTATTATATTTATATTATTATATTATTATTATATATTATTATATTATATTAGTATTCTATGCCTATATAAGGCCAGGCAAGTTTGAGAGGCAGAGAGGGGGGTGCTTCAGGAAAAAGAAGGAGAGGAATTCTGAAGGAGAGGAATTCTAATGGGAGAGCATTCAAAGAGAGGAAAATTTTGAGGGGGCTCAGTAGGAGGCATTCTGGAGCAGAAGGGATTTTGGGGAAGAAAAAAAAAGGAGAAAAATAAAAAAAGAGAGAAGGGAAAATAAAATATTTTCTTTGATATTTTTATTTCTATTTCATTAATACACTATTCAAAAAAAAAATAATCACTAAAGTTGTAATTCCAAATTTTGGACTGAGAATTGAGAACACATTCCACAGACTTGAGAGTAATCAAAAGAAAGTTTGTGACTCAGAAAATTCATCATTTCCCCAAAAGGTGAGTTTTCGCAAATTTTTATTTAATTTAAAAATGTGATATAATTTGTTTAAATACTTTATTTACTTCTTTTTATAACTTTTTTTCATCGCTTTAATGGGATGGCTGCACCACCCACATATCTGCTGTAATTTAAATGTTGTATATAAATTGTTGTAATTTATTACATTACATAATTTATCCCGGCGGTGAATAGTACCTCCGGTGGTGAATAGTAACCCCGACGATGAATAGTACCTCCGGCGGTGAATAGTACCTCCGGCTATTTAATTTTGCTCGCTTTCTATAGCTTAATTTCAGCACTATTATATGCTATTTAGGGAGCTGTTTAATTTATTTCAACGATTTATGTTTTAAATATCAAGTTTGTTTGTACTAACCAATTAATCAATTTCGCATAATCATCTCTGCAACCTCCCTCCATTATTTGCTTATTTCGATTAAAAAGTTATGAAAAATTAAGATTGTGATTCAAGTATAAGAAAGGAACTCTTCCATGCTTAATGATTTAATCTTTTTGGAGGTTCTATCAAAAGTATAAAACGCTCTATGCTTAATAGTTTAATCTCTTTGGAGATTTATTACCAACGGCATAAAACGTTTTATGCTTAAGAGATTCATTACCAAAAGTATACAACGTTCTATGCTCACTGATTTAATCTCTTAGGGGATTTACCACCAAAAGCATAAAATGTTCTATACTTAACGGTTTAAATTCTTTGGAGGTTCACTACCCCAAATGTATACATATTCTTATACTAAAGCACAATCTTTTATTTTTCATTTCTCTTTATTCATCAGTGTGTTTACTTTTAAGGGCCTAATTGACCCTTGGAAATCACCAAGGAAAGTGTCATTATCACTTATTATCAAGTTTGGATTTCAAGTCATTATCACTCAAGTTTGGGTTTTTCTAAGTCATTATTACTCTTTTGGTTTGACTAGTCCTTGTTGCATATCTTGAGTTTGACTTGGAATCCCTTATCGCTTGTAAATAAGTTTGACTCTTCCTTTGTAATTTCCCCCGAAGAAAATTTTCTCGGGTTAAGTTGATGCTTGTTTCTCTTTATTGCATTTTGGACTTAGTGGACGTAAATATCACTTTTGCACAAACAGGAGAAAAGAGAAAGAAATGGACAAGTAATAAAAAAAAAGGCTAATAAAATTGGTTAAAATTGGATTACAACCAACATAAAGAACCAATATAATTAATTGAATTCGGTCGGACGTTTTACCGAGTTTATTGTGTCAAGGCTTGCCTTACATCAATTATTGTAATAAATTAGACAGCCCCTTTCATTTATTATTCATTCGGTTTTGTAATAATTATTTATTCGGACACTTGGACATTCGGACCCTCCTTCGTGAGGACAAATATGTAATAAGTTGTATTTCTTCCAACCCCCATTCTTTCTCCCTTTTATTTCACTGCTTATGATGGTTAGATTAGGGACATCATGCTTAATTAGCATTTTCTATGATTTGCATCCATTCGTTTACATGCATAAAAGTTCGGCTCATCATATTATTCAAATGTCAAATTCAAACTCTTTACTTGAATATATGCTTTATCACGTGCCTTGAATTGACTCGCATGCCATGCTAGTAACCGAGCTTATTACTTGCATGTTGTATGTGTTGCATTAGCCATATCGCATTAATTAGGATCATGCATTTTTTCTAACTATTTACTTCATTTTGACTCGCCTTCGGACATAAGGTAAGTTTTTATGCTTTAGCATATTGCATAAGTGTGATTGCTGTCATATCAAACATACTACCATGAGGCTAAATGCTTACTTGATATACCTGTTTGAATGCCTGTGGATGAAGGCTAATCACTTGAATTGTGATACTTTGATTCATGTATATATGAGATCACCATTTTCAGTGATACATATTCAAAACATTTTTTTTAAAACAAACATGGAATCAAACGTTCCAACTTTTCGTGAAATTAGTCTATACTTGTATGTTACATATAGAACAAGAGCATATATTGTACATAAAAATCACATCATGATTAGTAGAGGCCGATCTTTGATCGGGTGAGTGGGGTGTTCAATTATTGACCTTCCCCTCTCATACCTAAGTTCCCGAACCAAGACACTTTGGTAACGACGGACTAATGGCCTTTGGCACGAGTCACGGGTTTCCTAAATTTTCCATAAATATTTAGGTGGCGACTCTGAAATCTGGCAAAGCAGTCCATTTTTGGCATTTGATTCAAACATCAATTTTTCAAAAAAATTGCCGGATTTGGACTCTTTTTGTGTTTCCACTGTTTCACATTGCACTTGTGAAATCAGAATCAGAACCAACACACAAGTGGAGTCCGAACTGTAAGGGCTATTTCATTCTTCCGAAAGGGAGCGCGAAAAGCCGAGCTACAGCGGGTTCGGGTCATGACAGTGTGCCACCCAACTGTGGGTAAAACCTCTTCAAGTGCCCCACCTGCCCACACTGATAACAAGTGAGCGGCTGGCCTCTTCCCTTGCCTTGGCTCTGAGAACGAGCTGAAGACGATGCTGCTCACTGCCCTCCTCCTCTCTGTGGGCAAACTGGAGACTTGTAGCCCAACTAACCACATTTGAAACAGGTCACATCCCCCTGACCATCTCTCCTAAACCCAAACTCGGCACAAGAAAGGTAGACCTCGACTACACTCCCTAGGACTGCTAAGGATTAGAACCTTCTGCCTCTTACTGTCCCCCTGATTATCCTAACTCCTCTTGGAGCCCCTTATCCTCTCCTCCTCTGCATGTATAATAGTCTCAAGATGGGTTGCAGCCTCCACAAGGCACCTATAGTCTCTAATCATGGACTCGGCCACTCGAAACATGAGACCGGTCCTTAACTGCTTCTCAAACTCTAGACAATGGCGTTCCTCAGTCGCTACCAACTCCGATGCAAACCTAGATAAGCTAGTGAATGTGGCCTCAAACTCAACCACAGGTGTATTCAACTGCTTAAGATGAGAAAACTAGTCCCTCAACTTCTCCCTTACTGTAGCAGGTAAGTACTTGTCTTGGAAGGCGTCGACAAAAGCCTCCCAAGTCCCTCTGATGTGCCCTCGCGTATACTTCCACCACTGACCCACGTCTCCCTTCAGCTGGAAGGACGCCAAGGTCACTCTCAAACCCCATTTTTCGATGTCAAGCATCTCAAACGTCTTCACCATCTGTTCTAACCACTCGTCAGCCTTCAATGGCTCCTTAGGATCTCCCAAAAACTCATCCAGATTCGATTGGAAGAACTCCCTCTTCAGAAAAGACGGCCCTGCCTCAGCTACATGGGCCTGGACTTGATTCTCAACCCTGACAATGTCCATAGATTCCCTCAATGCTCCGGCCATTTCACGGGCTAAGGTGCTCATGCTTGTTAACCAACCTGTTCAACCACATTGGCCTAACCCATACCCTCTTCTTGTGTCGAAATATCATCCGATAAGGGCACATCGCGCCTCCTAGGCCTACCACACCTACCACCACCACATCCACGTCCTGACATCCTAATAAAGGTAACAAAGGAGATTAGCACATTCATAAATGTGCCGAAGCTAACTCACTCACATCCTAATACAATGGACAATAATAAATCACTCCATATAAACACGTAGTCACATAAACATCTACAAATTTCATTTCCGGATAATGACCGTCCCACGGCGTTGGTAGAGTTTCAATTAGAAATGGCAGTGATTAAGTGCCTTTCCAACAGGACTCCCAAAAAACTATAGACTCGACCAGCATCCTAGAAACTAAATCCCATACCCATATAATCATATAAGCATGTCATCATGTAAACATACAGTACATACTAACGTCTCAACCAAAGCGAGACAAACCCATTGTGGTACTAACCACTTCCCATGTACCCAAAGTATTCAAACCCGGTACGCTCTGATACCAAGTTGTCATGCCCTCAAAATAATACAACTAATCCATCATATGAGAAGAGTGCATAATAGAATGGATATACTTTCATTCATCCGAGTTTATATACAAAAGACATTATATGCATTATACATTCATAAATGTTCATCCTGAATCTATAGCATGTAATATTAATTAAATAACAATAGAATAAGTGCCCTACGGGCTTACATCTTTCCAAGGCATTAGCTTGGTTACAACAAAAGGGAGTCATAAGCTCCATACAGCCCAAGGCTTGAATAAAAATTTAAACACAAAATGACAAAAATAGAACCTCCAGCCCGTAGGTCCACCCAAGCTACGTCCTTGGAGGAAGCACGTCACCAGTACCTGAAAATGGTTTCCCAAGTAGGGTGAGCCAAAGCCTAGTAGAAACAGTCTGACACAATATATGAAGTTTAACTAAGATATAAGTGTCGAATATAAACATATTCAATATTCATGACCAATTCGTATTCTTTCCATGACCACACGGTACCAACACTCATATCTCATTCCATTCCCATACATTCATTTCAAATTAGTACATTTCGTTCCAATTCATAGATCAAATTTATAATTTTCAAGTAATCCAACTGAGACCACAACTCAGTGGTTCTCAATCACCTTGGACACTCCGGCCAACTTAATTTTCAATGGAGTCTATCTCCTTTCTCCTCCCAAAACATGGAGTACACCCCCTTTCTCCTCCCAACACATCATACATATACAATATATTTAAAATATACCGTCACATTCAATGACTACAATCACGCATATTCAATGCCTCAGCATACCATCATATTCAATGACACTATTAAATGATTAGTTTCAATTTACCTAATCCTCATGCAATTTCTACAACACTCATAGCTATCCTTCACCGATAGCCCAAGACAGATATTTCTAAATAGATATACAATCTTTAAAACATATAATTCCTCAAATTTCCATAGGTGAGTGATTCAATAAATCCAACTACACCATTTATACATACACCCTCTCAATTTCACATATTTCATATCAATTTCATTATTTTTACAAAATAATTATTTCTAACATTTTAGGGCAAATATTCCATTTTCCCAAATATTGCCCCAAAAGCCAAAAGTAATCATTTAAACACATGATAACCACATATCCACAACCCCATAATCATTTAGGTAACACATCATAAAAACCCCTCTTTTCAATTTGAATCCCAATCCCTAGATTTTCTCAAATCACCCCCAAGTCTCACCATTTATACATAACAACAAATATCTAGGTTAAAAACCATATTAAGGTGTAGAATGTCCCCAACTCAAAGAGAGAAGATGAGCCAAGAAAGAGAGAAACACCAAAAGTGCCGAAATCCAACCACAATCGATTCAAACAGAAGATCTTGAGAAGCTCCACCTTTTTACCAAAGGGAGTAGGGTGAAGAGATCAACGGATCTAGGCCAAAATGTAAAGAGAATGTGAGTTTTAGAGAAAGAGACTCTCAACTTTAGGGTTTTGGGTGAAAAGATATGAAAAAAGTGATGCAAAAGTGCTTTTCACGATCTGATATATGCGCAGTCCACTCGAGTGGAGAGTTTGACGCTCGAGCGTCAGACACAAACTTTTGTTCAGCTCGAGCGCAAGAAGAGACCCGCTCAAGTGCACAATACACACCTCTAGAACTTTTGCAGATGACAGACCAACCGCTCGAGCTTAAGAAAGGACGCTTGAGCGTGAAAGACACCTCTCCAGCGCTTTTGCAAACATGCAAAATACAGAGGGTTTGCAACTCCCGCTCGAGCGCAAGAAGACCCGCTCGAGTGGAAGACCAAAATTATGGGCAACAAGGTTTTGGACAAACAAGTAACCAACCTATTCTAAACACACTCACAACAACCCAAAGACCAATTTTAAAGGTATATAAGGGAAGAAAGAGATAAACAATAATACGAAAGCACTAAACCCGAGTCCGGAACATCACGAGAGTCGGGTCAAAACCGGGATCGCTATAAATAATAGGAGTAATGAAAAACAAATACAGAGAGAGAGAGAGAGAGAGAGAGAGAGAGAGAGAAAGAGAGAGAGTTTTTTTAGAGAGTGGGTGATTTGACATATGAGAGATGATCAACCTAAAAGACTGTGAGGGAAAAAGACAAAAAATGTAATTTGATGCATTGATCAAAATGTCGATACTTTTGTAATAATTTTTCTACACTTCACCTAGAGTGAAATTTTTGAAAAGTACCCCACTATTTGTAATGTTTTTTTTCTTGCCAGTACATCATAAGATTAATTTGCACTTTCACCATGAAAAATTATTGGTTGGTCTAGAAACGTCACGTGGTCATATTCTTCACTAATCGTAATTTATTAAATTTATTTATATTTCTCAGTCACTCAATATAAATTTGTGGACTTCACCCTCTCTACCAATCAGAATACTATTATGACAACACTTGACGGTGCCCCAAGTCCCACCAATATATAACTTCTCCTTCGCCTTATGTTAGAATATTTTTGACAAATAATTCATAAATAATGTGCCTGTTTGGTGCAGCTTAAAAGCTGCTTATTTCAGCTTTCAGCTTAATTTAAGTTATTTTGATGTGTTTGGTTTAGCTTATAGCTTATAACTTATAGCTTTTTGGAAGTCAGAAATCAGCTTATTCTTTAAGTGGGGCAGGAGATGCTTAATTTATAAGTCAGAAATCAGTTTATGTTCATAGTTATAAGCTATAAGCTGTTTAGGCATAAGCTATAAGCACTTTCCCACAGCTCTACCAAACAGGGCCAATATCTAATTGTCTTTGACAAATAATTTTAAATACAGTGAAAATTTTAAATAACCTTCGAAATATTGATTAGTGATTATATTTCAGTTTAAAACAATAAATAACAATCACAATCAAACAATTAGGACAAATCGGCACAACGATTTAACGTGGGAAAAATCACAATTGGAGTGCCTCCAATTGTGATAAAAAGCCACGAGTTAAGTCACAAAATAATCTACTAAGAAGATAAAAGAAAATTATACATGAGTACTCTCAATTACCTAGCGAATTCACGCCCGAATTGAACCAAACCCAATGTGCCTCTTCCATCACTGTCTTCACCTCAGAATTGTCTTGTCCAACGTTGAATCCACAACGTTGATATCGAATCCACGACAATGAGCCACTCCAGAATGCACCAAAGCTTCAAGCCCAAATTTACCAGAATCTACCAAAAAACACTTCTCTCTTTTGTGAATAAAAGAATAAAGACAAGATCCTTGATGATATCAATATGAAACTTATAGATCCACCGATCACTCTCAAATCATCAAGGAAACATTTATAACCACACCTTTCAATATAAAAAATCTTGGTAGCTCTACTCTTTCAGAATTTGGTCGGCTTAAATCCTAAAAATAGTAAATAGTGCACTTTATAATAAACAGATTCGCGAAAACTGCCTGAGCGTACATTTCACCACTTGAGCGGTGTAAGTAAAGACTGTGCAAAACATATAGACCGACCACTTGAGAGCAACATTCACCGCTCGAGCGGTAAAACTTGCTTTCAGAAGTTTAGTTTACAGGCAGAGATATTAGATACTCCTATTCACGTCTCGAGCGCACAAATTACTGCTCGATCCTCATACATAATCAACGAAGTGGTAAACAAAAACACAATTCGAGTTGGATTCGCATCTAAATACTCATAGTCTCACAAAAGAGCGAATAAGATTACAACTGAAATGAGTTTTGTCAAACGTGATTGCCAATGACAAAAATCTAACAAACATAATTATTCTTATTAAAATTTAGACATATTTAATATATTTGTATAGCAAAAATAGCCTTAATAATTACTTTATAAGTAAATTATTTGAGGCATTTTTTTTTTGGGTAAGGAAATTCTATAATATACACACACATACACACAAAAAGGGTATACTTTATTCTCTAGTTACTACATTTGTCTTTTTTTGTTACAAAAAATTAATAAAATTAACATTTTAGAGACCAAATATTTTGTTGTCAAAAGTATCATTATTACATTTTTAGCAACAAAATTTAGACATCTTTTGGGACCAAATTTTTTGTCTAAAAAAATGAACTTTTTGGAGACCGAATTATTTTTCCTTGCATTTATTAGTGACAATTTTCTAAATTTTATCACTAAAAACTCTGTTTTTTTACTTTTTTCGAGATTATCTTTTAGCTACTACTCTCATGGCCATTGGAATTGATTCTTAAATTTTTATTTTTATTTTTGGAAACAAAATTTTCACTTTTAGGGACAAAAAATTGGTCTTCAAATCTCTTGTTGTAGTGTTAGTTATGATTTGTGTATGACATAATATCGTATTGTTTATGACTTAATTATTATCTTTTGTGGTTGTTATTTTAGTTATGATCCAAGATGACTTTGAGTATGCCTTATATGGTTGTTTAGTTATGACCTATTATAGTGTTAGTAATGATTCATAGTGGTGTTAGTTATAACTTAGTTTTGATTATTTTAGTTACAACCAAACATATCTTTAATTATTTGATAGTACCTTAAATATTGTTTAGTTATAACACATTTTGATGCCATTAGTTACAACACTTCGTGTATTAACGTACCACTTTTTCAGATTCATCAAAATATTATTAGGTTTGCCTTTTCAAACTGATCATAACAAAAAAAAACAAACAGGAATCCTACTTAATTGGTGGCGCGAGAAATATAGTCAGTCGGGATCAAGAGTTGACAACAAAAATAACAAAAGAAGAAAGTAAGAAAAGGGAAGCACAAGTTAAAGAGAAAGGAAAGCATGTGAAAAATCTAGAAACTCCCTAGATGTTGATTTGTGATTATGTAACAATTTTAAGCAGAATATAACAATCCCAATCAAACAATCCAGAGAAAGAGACACAAAGATTTTACGTGGAAAAACCCACAATTGGACACCTTCCAATGTGATTAAAAAACACGGGCAACAGCCACAAGAACAATCCACTAAGAAGATTCAAAGGAATTACACAGGTATACTCTCAATTATCTAGCGAATTCACAACGCCTAATTGAACCAACCTCTATGTGCCTCTTCCAACCCTATCTTCAGCACGGAATTGTCTTTCTGATGAGCCACTCCGGATTCCACCAAAGCTTCAGGCTCGAATTCTTCAGAATTCACAACTGAAGAACAACTCTTCTTTTGTGTATAACAAACAAATCTTTGATGTACTCTCTTTAAACCATGAGTTGAATACTCAATAAAACATCAAAGAAAAAATCAAAATATCCCCAGATATAAACTTTAAGAACCAAAAAGAAGATCTGGAGGACTTCAATCATTACCTAGTTTTGGGAGAAAACCAAGTATTTATAGAGAACCAAAAGTAATCCAAGTTGGGAAGAAAACCAACTTCTTGTTTGTAGAAAACCAACTTCTTGCAGAATTCCAAAGTAATCCCACTTCTTATAGAAACCCAAAACAAACCTTGTTTCAGAAGAAAACCAACTCCATAATAAATCTGGAAATCTGGGATCGCGCGGTCCGCTCGAGCGTGGGTCTTCCCGCTCGAGCGGAGACTTCAAATTCCGTGATTTCATATAGGCTCCCCGCTCGAGCGTCCGTTTCCCCGATCGAGCGGGGAATCACACCATCCAGTATTTTTCAGGCAAGGCAGAGATGCTGCGAACTCGCAAACCCCGCTCGAGCGCCCATTTCCCTGCTCGAGCGGGAAGGCCAAAACTGGAAAATCTTGAAAAGTATAACATGAACGGACAGGCAAATTTGAATGCATTTTTGCATTTTGCTTCGGCTGCGAGCTGACCGGGCAGCTCGACCCCCGTAATAATCAGCGAAGTGGCAATCTTGAAAACATTAACATCACAAACTGATCTGCAAAGCACGATTCTGGTTGGATTCGCCTCTAACAACTCATAGCCTCACTGAAAATAAAAATGCGAATAAAATTACAACTCAAAGGAGTTTTGTCAAACGGGGTTGCCAATAATAAAAACCTAACAATCTCCCCCTTTGGCAATGCGTGACAAAACACACCTAACAAATGAAATCCTAATCACCCAACCCATTACAGCCAACAAACGCAAACTCTTTCTCAAGATCATGATCTGCAAAATAGTGATTAGTGGCCACAATCTCCAAAACAACTATTAGTCCCACAAGAGTATATGAAAAGCAATAAACATATGACATGATTATTGTTAATCATATTATTTAATTTTGATGATGTCTAAAATATATTATTTAATATACATATTATTTGACACAAAATATTATCTTTTTAAAATATATATATTTGTTAAATATTATTTAAATTATCTTTTTAAAATATATATTTGTTAAATATTATTTAAATAAAAATATTTTAAAGCTTTACTATTCACTTTTTGAAAAATAGGGTTAATTACTATTCATCTTTTGACAAATCGATTAGTTTAAAATATATATTTGTTAAATATTATTTAAATAAAAATATTTTCAAAAGCTTTACTATTCACTTTGAAAAATAGGGTTAATTACTATCATCTTTGACAAATCGATTAGTTATATTATTTTGATAAAAATGATTGATTGGTGTATTATTTTGACAAATTTGATATTTATGGGTTGTCTTGTTTTTGACAAAATTGATATGGAGTGGTAAAATATATTTAGTTTAAAATCTCTACAACTTGTACAATATTTTAAAGAGAGCATATATTTTCAGATCCATCATAAATTATTTTTAAAGAGATTTTTCTATGTATACAAATATTTGATCAGAACATATATGCAGAATACATCGCGTGCGCTATTAAATTTTTTACATTACATTGATTATATCATTTCACACTACACTACATTGATTATATCATATTATAATCAAACAAAAAGAAAAAGATGGAGTTATATATATGTATATATATATATAAACAAGATGGAGAAAAATTATTTGTTTGTTTGAAAGTTGTGAACTTTGTATTAAATTGTCTACAAAAATGGTGATTCCATGTTTGAAAAAAATCAGTCTTATTTTTATTCTTATCATTTGCTGACTTTTTAAAATTAAGGAGTGTGCTTATGTAAGCGATGACATCAAGAGCCTGCTTATGTAAGCCATGACATCAGGAGCGTGCTTATGTAAGCGATGACGTCAGGAGCGCGCTTATGTAAGCCATGACGTCAGCAAGGAGCGTCCAACGGGTATATTTTTGTGTATAAATAGAGGTGTTGGATGTGGAGAAGAACCAAGAACTTGAAGAGAAAAATTTTCTGTGAGCTCCAAAATTCTGAGTATTCTGCTCTTTCACTTTCAGATCTAAATCTAGCCTTTGTTCTTACACTTTCATATCTACTCTTTGTGAGAGAATTATTGTAAAGAGGGTTTAAATTACCCTTATTCTTATTCCTTATTTTTAGAGAGATTTTGTAAGAGTAAGGCTTTTATTGTTGAGTGAGGCTCAATAGATAAGAGTAAGTCCTGTGCCAAATCCACAAGTTTGGTGGTGTATTTATTCAATTGATAGTAAAGAAATTCTCAAGGAGGTTCCTTGGGGAGTGGACGTAGGCCGGCGTGCCGAACCACTATAAATCGCGGTGTTTGATTTTCTCTCCCTATCTCTCTTACATTTATATTGCTAATTATTATTCTGTTTGTTTTATTTATTAAAATTTTGAATATTGTGTTAATTTTAATACTGTGAAATTTTTTAATAACCCAATTCACCCCCCCTCTTGGGTTGCCTATCTGGGATAACAATTGGTATCAGAGCCTAGACTCTAGTTTCTGTGACTTAACCGTCTTAGAGTAGATCATGGCAACTCCTAGTTATTCTTTACCCGAGGGACAAGCATCTAATAGGCCACCTCTATTTAGCGGCACAAATTTTAGTTATTGGAAAACTAGGATGACCATACATATTCAATCTAATGATTATGAATGTTGGAAAATTTTTGCAATGGTCCAAAAATTCCTACCAAAACTGTAGATGACACTTAGGGTACCAAAACCTGAAGATGAGTGGGATGAATCAGATACTAGAATGGCCCAAATTAATGTCAAAGCTACAAACATGTTGTACTGCGCCTTAGATGCCAACGAGTTCAATAGAATTTCCACTTGTAAAACCGCAAAGAAATTTGGGACAAGCTTATAGTGACTCATGAGGGAACCGAACAAGTTAAAGAATCTAGAGTCAGTTTGCTAGTCCATAATTATGAACTTTTTAAAATGAAGCCTGATGAAACTATTCCTCAAATGTTTACTCGTTTTACTGATATTATTAATGGTTTAACTTCTCTTGGCAAAATATATACTAATGCTGAAATTGTAAGAAAAGTGCTTAGGTCATTGCCAAAAAGTTGGGAGACAAAAGTCATTGCCATTACCGAAGCCAAGGATTTATCAAAGCTAAGTCTAGATGAGTTAATGGGATCTCTCTTAACTCATGAGCTCATAATGCAAGAAGGAAAGGAAGAAGGAGGACAACAACAAAAGAAAGGAATAGCCTTCAAATCCACTTCGAAACATCAAGAGGAAGATGATTCAGATGAGGATGAGGAAATGGCATTCATCACTAGAAAGTTCCAAAGGTTTGTGAGAAAGAAACAAGGCGTACGAAATTTTTTCAGAAAAGACTTCAATAGGGATTTTCAAAGAGGAGAAAATCACAAAAAATCTGAAGTAACCTGCTACGAATGCAACAAACCTGGACACTACAAATCAGAATGTCCAGAACTTAAGAAAAAATTTAAGAAGGACAAGAAGAAAGCTATGATTGCAGCATGGGGAGAAGATAGTGATGAAAGCGACACAGAAACCGAAGTTTGCAAAAACGAGGTTGCTAACCTATGTTTAATGGCACTTGGAAATGAAAATGAGGTAAATGACGAATCCTTTACATTTGATGAATTACAATTAGCTTTTGATGAATTACATGCTGAATTTAAGAAACTTAGTTTGAAAAATAATTGTCAAAAGAAAGTAATTTCAAATTTATCAAAAGAAAATGAATCATTGACTTCCAAGATAAATGTTTTAGAAAATGAAGCCATGAAAATAAAAAAGGAAAATGAGATTTTAACTCAAAAAGAGTCTTCAATTTCTGAAAAACATTTAGTTGTATTGCAAAAAGAAAACGAGTCTTTAAAAAATGAGCAAATTATTTTGAAAGAAAATATTGAAGACTTGAAAACTACTCTTTCAAAGTTTACTCAAGGTCGAGAGACATTAGATAAAATTCTTAAAAATCAAAACCGTACTTTTGGTAGAGCCGGAATTGGATATAAACCTTTTTCAAAAGTAAAAACTGCCAAAAATGGCTTTGTATATGCATCTTCTAATCATTCTCATCTCACATGTCATTTTTGTGGAACAAAAGGTCATATTTCACCTTCATGTCCTATTAAAAGAAATCCTTTTGCTAAAATAAAAAAGATGTGGGTCCCTAAGGATATTTTAAGAGTGTCAAATTCTAACTTTTATGGACCCAAGAAAAAATGGGTACCAATAGAGAAATCAAATTTTTGTAGGTATGTTTCAAGACAAAATCCAGTAACGATAGATGGTATCTCGACAGTGCATGTTCGAGGCACATGACTGGAAATAAAGCTATGTTCGCCACACTCCAACCAAAGGATGGCGGATATGTGACTTTTGGCGACAATAGCAAGGGTAAAATCATTGGTGTAGGAAGTATTGGTAAAAATCCCTCTCCCATTATTGAAAATGTTTTATTTGTTGAAGGTTTAAAACATAACTTGCTTAGTATTAGTCAATTATGTGATAAAGGTTATAGAGTTATTTTTGAGAAAACTCATTGCACCATTGAAAACACTTTAGAAAATAAAACTTTATTTATAGGTTATAGACATGAGAATGTATATGTGTTTGATTTGCATGATTTGTCTTCTCATTTATTAAATGTTTATCTGCTATAAATGATAATGGTTGGCTTTGGCATAGAAGATTAGGACATGCTCATTTTGATTTAATTTCCAAACTTTCAAAAAATGAGTTAGTCATAGGTTTACCAAAAATTATTTTTGAAAAAGATAAACTTTGTGATGCATGTCAATTTGGAAAACAAACTAGAATTTCTTTTAAATCCAAAAATATTGTTTCAACTACTAGACCGCTTCAACTCTTGCATATTGATCTATTCGGACCATCTAGAACATTAAGTTTAGGAGGAAAATCTTATGCCCTTGTTTGTGTTGATGATTATACTAGATATACATGGGTATTATTTTTAGCACACAAAAATGAAGCTTTTTATAATTTCTCAAAACTTTGTAAAAGAATTCAAAATGAGAAAAATCTTAATATTTGTAGTATTAGAAGTGATCATGGTAGAGAATTTGAAAATGATGATTTTATTATGTTTTGTGATGACTTAGGAATAGATCATAATTTCTCAGCCCCTAGGACTCCTCAACAAAACGGTGTGGTTGAAAGAAAAAATAGAACTCTTGAAGAAATGGCTCGTACTATGCTTTTGCGAAAATAATTTGCCTAAATATTTTTGGGCGGAAGCTGTTAACACTGCATGCTATGTTATAAACCGTGCCATGATTAGACCTATTCTTAAGAAAACCCCTTATGAACTTTGGAAAGGTAGAAAACCTAATATTAGTCACTTGCGTGCTTTGGTTGTAAATGCTTTGTATTAAATAACAATAAAGATAATTTAGGAAAATTTGATGCTAAATCGGATGAAGCTATATTTCTTGGTTATTCTATGTCTAGTAAAGCTTATAGAGTATTTAATAAAAGAACTCTACTTGTTGAAGAATCTGTGCATATTGTTTTTGATGAATCTAACGATATTATTTCCAAGAATCTTGTAAGTAATGATATTGTAGAAAATCAACCAAGCATGGAGAGCATTTACAAAAAGGAAAATGAAGAAAATCCATTACACGAACATGAAGAAGAAATAACAATGGAGAAACTTCAAGAAACATATGCTCTTCCAGAAAATGACTCAAATCTTCCAAAAGAATGGAAGTATGCTCATGGCCACCCCAAAGACCTCATCATAGGAGATGCGGCGGAAGGTATAAAAACTCGTTCCTCTATTAGAAATATTTGTGGTAACTTAGCGTTTGTTTCACAAATTGAACCAAAAACATTTTTAGAAGCTGAAAATGATGAAAACTGGATTTTAGCAATGCAAGAAGAATTAAATCAATTTGAAAGAAACGAAGTTTGGTCTTTGACCCCTCGACCTAAGGATCATCCGTTATTGGTACAAAATGGGTTTTTCGAAATAAAATGGACGAATCTGGAGTTGTTACTAGAAACAAAGCTAGATTAGATTAGTAGCTCAAGGCTATAATCAAGAAGAGGGAATTGATTTTGATGAAACTTTTGCACCAGTTGCTAGACTTGAAGCTATTAGAATGTTACTTGCTTTTGCGTGTTTTAAAGATTTTAAATTATATCAAATGGATGTTAAAAGTGCTTTTTTAAATGGGTACATTTCGGAGGAAGTCTATGTTGAACAACCTCCCGGTTTTGAAAATCATAAATATCCGGATCATGTTTTCAAACTTTCAAAAGCTTTATATGGCTTGAAACAAGCTCCTAGAGCATGGTATGAAAGATTGAGTAATTTTTTACTTGACAAAGATTTTTGTAGAGGAAAAATTGATACAACACTTTTTATAAAAATCAAAAAAGAAGATATGTTAATTGTTCAAATTTATGTTGATGATATCATTTTTGGTGCTACTAATGAAAATTTGTGCAAAGAGTTTGCTAAAGATATGCAAGGGTGAATTTGAAATGAGTATGATGGGGGAGTTAAATTACTTCCTTGGTCTACAAATTAAACAAACTAATGATGGGATCCATTTAAATCAAACAAAATATATCAAGGATCTACTCAAAAGGTTTGAAATGGAATCAGCAAAGCCTGCAGCAACTCCAATGAGCACATCAATAAAAATCGACAAAGATGAGCAAGGTAAACCTGTAGATGAAAAGAAATATCGAGGTATGATTGGTTCTTTACTCTATCTTACTGCAAGTAGACCCGACATAATGTTTAGTGTTTGTATGTGTGCACGTTTTCAATCAGCACCGAAAGAGTCACACATCACCGCAGTCAAACGCATTTTTAGATATCTTGTCGGCACTCAAAATTTGGGATTATGGTATCCTAAGGGAACCACCTTTGAACTTTTTGGTTACTCAGATGCCGACTTTGCGGGATGTAGACTTGACCGAAAAAGCACTAGTGGCACTTGTCATTTTCTTGGACACTCACTCACTTCTTGGTTTTGCAAAAAACAAAACTCAGTGGCTCTGTCAACTGCTGAAGCAGAATACATTGCCGCCGCTGGGTGTTGTGCACAATTGCTTTTGATGAAACAACAACTTCAAGATTTTGGACTTCACTATGATAAAATTCCTATAAAATGTGACAAAACAAAGTGCTTAACCTTTCAAAAAATCCTATTCAGCACTCACGCACTAAACACATTGAAATAAGGCATCATTTTCTAAGAGATCATGTACTCAAAGGTGACATTGAACTCGAATTTGTGCCTACAAATTGTCAATTAGCTGACATATTTACCAAGCCTCTAAATGAAGAACAATTTTGTTATATTAGAACAGAACTTGGTATGATGAATACTCCAATATAATGTTTCTATTAAAAAATAATTTTTTTTAAAATAATTAAATAAAATAAATATGTAATAATAATAATTATTATAAAAAAATAATAATAAAATAATAATAATAATAACAATAATAATATACATATATTTATATATATAATTTTTCTCTCTCTCTCTCTCCCTTTCCGTCTCTATCTCTCACCCACTCTCTCCTTTCCGTCTCTATCTCTCACCCACTCTCTCATTTGCTCTCTCTTTCTCTTTCTCTTGTTATCTCACTCTCCCCTTCTTCTTCATACCCTTAGCCGAATCCATCTCCACCCTCACCATAGCCTACAACCAACTCCACCATCCACCATCAACAAAATCATCCATCACTTTCATCACTATCACTATCCACCCAAATCCCTCACCAATCTTCCGAAACCCCATCACTGTTCTACCAAAAAAAAAAAAAAAAAAAAAAAAAAAATTCTGCATCACCATCTTTACCGATCCATCCAGTTCCATCGCCAATCTACCAAGATCCGTGAGTGATCCATCAAGATCCATTGCCGATCTACAAAAATTCACCACCGATCTACCCAATCTTCTCCATTTCTTCCGAGCATCAAGGTCATCACCGATCAACATGTTAAAATTATTGTTGCACTGTGTTGTATTTTTTTACTTGTTATATGTGCTCCAAATTCTCTTGGATTTCATATTGGATGCTTCTACCTTGATTGAAGTATTTGTTTTTATTTTTATTTTTTCCTTTTATGCTAGTGCACTTGGTGTAGTTGTTTATGGTCAGATCTTAAGGGCCTTTGGTGTCATAGATTGGTAATTTATTTCTTCAATTTTATGTAATTTCTAGTGCATTAATTCAGGGGGAGACTCATATTTTGAGATTAACAATCATTATAAAAATATATATATATGTATATTCTGTGCATAATTTTAGGGGGAGTATATATACATTTTTTTCTTATCTGCCATACTCCTTTTCTGCACCAACAAATTTTTTTTTGCAAATACAGAATTTAAAAAAAAAAAATAATAATAATAATAATAAAAATAACATAAATCAAATAAACAGGAAGAAATGCTCGAAATTTTATTTCAGAAAAAGAAAATATTACTCGATTACATGTAAATTTTCAGAAGGCTTCACAGATTTTTTCTTTTTCACTTCTCTCAACAACTTTTCATGAGCCTCTTTTACATGTCTCTCTCTATTTTCGATTTCTGTGAGTCTTGGCATTATCACAGTTGCATAATAATGCACTGCATTCTCCAACTGTGCATTTTTCCTTTTTAGCTCTTTCTTCTCCTTAGCCATATTAACTACTTGTTGTTTTAACAAGCACACCTCATCTCTCCATTGCTGATTTTCTTGTACTCTTACTTGTAATCGTCGCGCCATATTGGAAACTGCAGTCATGGCCTGTGTACTAAGAGTCATAGTGTTATTAATAGCATCGAAATCATTTCGATTGCCGATAACACTAGAACCCTCATTTACAGGCATAGCATGTGCCTGTGTCACTGGTACTCTCTCATTCGCCTGCATTACAGGCACTTCATGCAGGTCCGATTCATTGATCGACAAGGTAAGGAATGACATGATTACAAAAGAAGCTACAACAAATTTTTCTCTCAAAACACTTGATGATTTTGTATCTTTGCCTCTGATCTGTGTCACTTTTTATACACTCCATTGCTCCATTACTCGATGCATATCTGATAGATCTGCTCAAATATTTTGTTTGTCCATATTTCCTGCGCTTGAAATGCTCCCAAATCCCCACAATGATTCCGACAAGACAGACGGCCCACTATTTTTGGCCGCTCACATTATTGTATCAAATGTGTTTGTTTCTTATTTTCATCTTTATTTTGATGATGTCAAAGGGGGAGAAAAAATATGATTTTGAAAATTATATGTTGCAGAGTTGTCAAATATTTTGTTAATTTTATTTTGTGTCAAATCCATACAAATATTGCCATCATCAAAAAGGGGGAGATTGTTAATCATATTATTTAATTTTGATGATGTCTAAAATATATTATTTAATATACATATTATTGACACAAAATATTATCTTTTTAAAATATATATATTTGTTAAATATTATTTAAATTATCTTTTTAAAATATATATTTGTTAAATATTATTTAAATAAAAATATTTTTCAAAAGCTTTACTATTCACTTTTTGAAAAATAGGGTTAATTACTATTCATCTTTTGACAAATCGATTAGTTTAAAATATATATTTGTTAAATATTATTTAAATAAAAATATTTTCAAAAGCTTTACTATTCACTTTTTGAAAAATAGGGTTAATTACTATTCATCTTTTGACAAATCGATTAGTTATATTATTTTGATAAAAATGTTTGATTGGTTGTATTATTTTGACAAATTTGATATTTATGGGTTGTCTTGTTTTGACAAAATTGATATGGAGTGGTAAAATATATTTAGTTTAAAATCTCTACAACTTGTACAATATTTTAAAGAGAGCATATATTTTCAGATCCATCATAAATATTGTTTAAAGAGATTTTTCTATGTATACAAATATTTGATCAGAACATATATGCAGAATACATCGCGTGCGCTATTAAATTTTTTACATTACATTGATTATATCATTTCACACTACACTACATTGATTATATCATATTATAATCAAACAAAAAGAAAAAGATGGAGTTATATATATGTATATATATATTATAAACAAGATGGAGAAAATTATTTGTTTGTTTGAAAGTTGTGAACTTTGTATTAAATTGTCTACAAAAATGGTGATTCCATGTTTGAAAAAATCAGTCTTATTTTTTATTCTTATCATTTGCTGACTTTTTAAAATTAAGGAGTGTGCTTATGTAAGCGATGACATCAAGAGCCTGCTTATGTAAGCCATGACATCAGGAGCGTGCTTATGTAAGCGATGACGTCAGGAGCGCGCTTATGTAAGCCATGACGTCAGCAAGGAGCGTCCAACGGGTATATTTTTGTGTATAAATAGAGGTGTTGGATGTGGAGAAGAACCAAGAACTTGAAGAGAAAAATTTTCTGTGAGCTCCAAAATTCTGAGTATTCTGCTCTTTCACTTTCAGATCTAAATCTAGCCTTTGTTCTTACACTTTCATATCTACTCTTTGTGAGAGAATTATTGTAAAGAGGGTTTAAATTACCCTTATTCTTATTCCTTATTTTTAGAGAGATTTTGTAAGAGTAAGGCTTTTATTGTTGAGTGAGGCTCAATAGATAAGAGTAAGTCCTGTGCCAAATCCACAAGTTTGGTGTGTGTATTTATTCAATTGATAGTAAAGAAATTCTCAAGGAGGTTCCTGGGGAGTGGACGTAGGCGGGCGCCGAACCACTATAAATCGCGGTGTTTGATTTTCTCTCCCTATCTCTCTTACATTTATATTGCTAATTATTATTCTGTTTGTTTTATTTATTAAAATTTTTGAATATTGTGTTAATTTTAATACTGTGAATTTTTTAATAACCCAATTCACCCCCCCTCTTGGGTTGCCTATCTGGGATAAAAATTATCTTGAAGCATGGGATGGAAAACAGGAATAGATGCGGCTTGAAGATTTTAAGAACATGTAGCATGAAAACCTAAAACACATGAAAAACAACTTTCTCCCCTCAAATAACAAAAGCAAGATCATAAACCACACAAGCATGATATGATAATGTAAATATCAGGAGCATGCAAAAACAACTATAGCCAATCTCCTTGCCAAACAATCAAAGTGATCATGCGAACAACTTTTGTAACAATAAACCAAACTCCCCCTCACTAAAAAAAACACCACACACACTGAAAACAGTGAATAAGAAGAAGAAAAAGACAAAAAAATAATATGATGGAGCAAGCAAGGAATTTCAGATTAGTACCCTTAAAACACACAAGATTATCCAAGAAGCACAATTACTAGTAAACACAATGTGCACAGTCTGTAGAAGATTTCTCATGAAAGAAAGTGATGCATTATGTGAAAAGCATAGATCCCATGATAAAAGTGTGTGTGTGACTCTTGGAGTTCGACAAACACAAGATTCAATCCTAGTAGTGATATGAAAGCTGGACCTCCGATAAGAGAATCTAAGCACAACAAAGGAAAGTCAAACCACTAGGAATCAAGGGGTATTTGGTGAGAGTAAAGGCGGAGGCTCCCCCTCAATCAATGAATCCTTTTTTTTTTTTTTTTTTTTTCTTCTTATGCATTTTTTCTTTCTTTTGCATATATTTTTTTTTTTTTTTCCTTTTTTTTTCTTTTGCACAATCATTGGCGGCTGACACGCTCAAGAGTATGGAAACCGAACCAGAGAAGCATGGATATATTAAGGATGGCCTGGTTGGTGACTCTGAGGTAGCCTTTTCCTCATGGCTGGACTACAAAATTAGAGGGGAAAGCCATGGAGATGCAAAAAGATGGAAGGTGGTTAAGAGACTCAACATCACCCATGATATGCTAGTATAGGTCAATTCCTCTAGAAAAGCAAAAGATACAATGCCAGAAGTCTCTATAGAAAAAAAATAATCACTAAGTCGGAAGACTCCGATATTTGCTAATCCAAGAGTGTGTACAGAATGAGACATACTAATCAAAGAACACACACTCCAAAATGAGTAATGACCAGAGAAAGCACACACATGTGAACATGTAATGGATATTCTCATTAATTCCAATATGCACCAAGGACATCTCAAAAAATTTCAAGCTTGCAAAACCATACTAAGAAAATCTTTTTGGGATTTTTTTTTTTTTTTTTCTAAACAAAGCAAGACAAAAAAAACAAACATGCACACATTTTTTTTCATAAAAAAAAAAAAACACACAGAGACCCAAAAAAACTAAAAAGAGTAAACACATTAACACAAGTCAAGTTTTCTCACCCAAATCTTTTTGGTCTTAACAAAATCAGGTCTAGCGGTCTTGGTAAATGTCATGGTGTTGTGAACACCCTCATGAATCTTGGTATTCCGCCTAGACATGAAAGGTTGTCTCCTAACCCAAAAAGTATTCGAATTTCTACCCTTTTGAGACACTCTCCCATGCAACTTATAACAAAAAGGGCGAATATGACCATGCATACCACAATGATGACAAATAAAAACAGGGTGTACCTTTTTTTCTTTTACCTTACTAACTCTAGGAAGTTTGAGAAGTCTATCCTCATGTTGAATCTTTTGTCCTCCTTTTCCTTGAGTTCTTGTATCATGAGATGTGGAAGCACTCTGTTTTTGCTCTCTCTTATCTCCAAAGCCAATGCCACTCTTGTCTGAACAGATTTGTTGAGACCCAATGATATCCTCCAAAGTCTTTGATCCTTTGTTCCAAAGACCAATGGTAACCATGGCACACTTGAGCTCTTCCTCTTTCTTGATCATTAGTTCTTCCAAAGCAACTTGTGACATCTCGAGAGATTCAATCTTTTCTTCAAACATGACATGAGTTTCCTGTAGCTCATCCCTCTCCGTCTCACAAGTCAACAGTTTTGCACAAAGAACTTGTTGATCATCAGCTATCTTGATGGCATTGATCCTGGCCTCGGAAATCTCCTCCTTAAGTTTGACATTCTCACTTTCACATGCTTTGAGTTTCTTTGTGAGTTTTGTCATTCAATTTGAATAAATTAAGAGACTCCTTATACAGCTTTTCATAGGCTTGCTCAAGCTCTTCATGATCACTCTCCGAAGATTCATCATCAGAGGTATTCTCAACTGACCTCTTCGAAGACTCTGTTTGACCTTCAGCTTCGGAAGCCGCCGTGAAAGCAAGGAATTGTTTATGTCCCTCTTCACTTTGATCTTCATTGTCACTATCATCTTCATCAGATTCTGATTCATCATCCCAAGTGACAGCGAGGGCTTTCTTTTTCTTCAAACGCGTAGGGCATTCTTGAGCAAAGTGGCCAAAACCTTGGCATTTATAACATTGGACTCTTTCAGAGTTCCCTTGTATCTTTCCTTTCTCCTTCTTGGCTATAGAATTAATTTTGAGTTTATCTTGCCTTTAAATTTATGAGCATGAGTAGAGTCCAAAAGATTAGGATTCGTTTTCAAAAAAGATTTTTTAAATTGTTTAACAAAAACATCCATAATCTTGGAGTCTATCTCACAGTACTCATCAGAATCCTCCACCACTTTATGAGCACTACTAAAAGCAAAATCTTTTTGTTCTTTTTGAAATTTCTATGTGCCTCATAAGTTTGGAGATTTCCTACCAACTGATCTAGCTTGAGGTTGTCAACATCTTGAGCCTCCTCAATAGCCGTAACTTTTGGTTGGAACCGATCGGGCAAGGATCTCAAAATTTTTCCCACAACTTTGGATTCTGGTATTTTTCACCTAAATTGAAGCTGGAATTAACAATGTCACTCAACTTCGCATAAAATTCATCAAAGGTCTCACTATCTTTCATAGAAAGGTTTTCGAAACTAGATGTGAGCCTTTGAAGTTTTGAGCATTTACCGAAAGAGTGCCCTCATGAATAGTTTGTAAGATATCCCAAGCCTCTTTGCGACTTCACAATTACAAATACGACTAAACTCTTCAGGTTGTGAAGCGCAAAAGAGAGAATTGATAGCTTTACTATTCCAGCTACTATTTTGGTAATCAATTGTGTCCCACTTATCAATTGGTTTGGGGAAAGTTACTCCATCAACGGTAATCGTTGGTTCAGTCCACCCATTCATGACGGATTGCCAAACTTTTTTCAATAGATTTTAAAAAAGATCTCATCCGAGCTTTCCAAAAAGAATAATTGGATCCGTCAAGTAGGGGTGGTCGAACCATAGAATTTCCCTCACGAATTGTATCCATTATCACAAATCAACAAGATCACGTTCTAAAATTTTTTTTTTTAAAAAAAAAAAGAGCGTTCAAAAGAATTTTTTTTTTTAAAAATAGAACGACCTGCT
Organism: Camellia japonica; assembly: GCA_030407325.1. Classification (NCBI taxonomy): domain Eukaryota; kingdom Viridiplantae; phylum Streptophyta; class Magnoliopsida; order Ericales; family Theaceae; genus Camellia; species Camellia japonica. Next base: position 16,664,153 of record JAPPVO010000036.1, on the reverse strand, counting down.
CTGATACCAATTGAAAAATCTAGAAACCCCCTAGATGTTGATTTGTGATTATGTAACAATTTTAAGCAGAATATAACAATCCCAATCAAACAATCAAGAGAAAGAGACACAAAATATTTACGTGGGAAAAACCACAATTGGACACCTTCCAATTGTGATTAAAAAACCACGGGCAACAGCCACAAGAACAATCCACTAAGAAGATTCAAAGGAATTACACAGGTATACTCTCAATTATCTAGCGAATTCACAACGCCTAATTGAACCAACCTCTATGTGCCTCTTCCAACCTATCTTCAGCACGGAATTGTCTTTCTGATGAGCCACTCGGATTCCACCAAAGCTTCAGGCTCGAATTCTTCAGAATCCACCAAAGCTTCAAGCTTCACGCGGTCCGGTGGGGTGGCGCTGACTTCCGCGAATCCGAGCTGAAGACAAATATATTCATATAGGCTCCCGCCCGGGGCGTCGTTTCCCCGATCGAGCGGGGAATCACACCATCCAGTATTTTTCAGGCAAGGCAGAGATGCTGCGAACTCGCAAACCCTGCTCGAGCGCCCATTTCCCTGCTCGAGCGGGAAGGCCAAAACTGGAAAATCTTGAAAAGTATAACATGAAACGGACAGGCAAATTTGAATGCATTTTTGCATTTTGCTTCGGCTGCGAGCTGACCGGGCAGCTCGACCCCCGAATAATAATCAGCGAAGTGGCAATCTTGAAAACATTAACATCACAAACTGATCTGCAAAGCACGATTCTGGTTGGATCGCCTCTAACAACTCATAGCCTCACTGAAATAAAAATGCGAATAAAATTACAACTCAAAAGAGTTTTGTCAAACGGGGTTGCCAATAATAAAAACCTAACAGCATGGAATAAAGAACTGAAGAAAATGGGTGACACCCATATGATAGTAGCAACACTGATAACAACCATCACATTTGCAGCCGGTGGTACGATGCCTGGTGGTTATAATAGAAATAAAGGTTCAAATCAAGGAATGCCACTTCTACTAAGAGAAGTAGCTTTTTAAGTATTTGTTATTACAAATAGTATAGCCATGATATGCTCCACTTCTTCTGTCTTTCTATACGTCACTGCCTCACTTATTATTTCAATGAAAAAGATGACGTGGATACGCTGGACAAACGCTATAGGGTGGCCTTATTTCTCGTTTTAGTTGTAGTTGGCAACGATGATAGTGGCATTCATTACAGGCTCTTATGCGATTTAGCACATTCTTTAGGCCTCGCAATTGTCGTATGTGTTGTTGGTTGCATCTAATTTGTTATTTATTACTTCAGTGTGTTAAGTATGCATTTGCATTCATAAGGGATGTTTGTAAGGAATGGTTGACAAACATGAAGAGGTATGATTAAATGATAATTGGTAAAAGAGTATAGACAAATGATATTCTGAGAACACCTAATAATTTTCCGTTTACAAGTCTCTGAGACATTTTCAGTAATCATTGAAATGAAATGGCAGTATATTTGCAGAGCTCTTAAATTCATCTTTCTGATTGTTTGATCCATCTCGTTTCTCATTTATTTTATTGAACTCAACTGGTTTTTTCATTACATTTTTTTTTTCTTTTTAAATAAATGAGTTGTGTAACTTTTCTTTTTTTTTATTTTTATTTTTTCATGTATTTGGTGATTTGTATGCCAAAATGTTGAAAGAGATGTATTATCCTAATATAACCAGTTTGTTTAATATGTCAATTTTATATTTTTATCCTCATTAATCAACCATCATGATGGATGGAAAATAATAGTATGAAAAAA